>JAAIIK010000023.1:3580985-3607742 GCA_014706435.1 Silurus glanis
AAGTGAGATAGTGAGTGTTTAAGTGAGACAGTGAGTGTATAAGTGAGGTACTGAGTGAGATAGTGAGTGACTGAGTGAATAAATGATTGAGTGAGTCAGATAGTTAGTGAGTAAGTGAGACTATGGGTGACATATTGAGTGAACGAGTAAGTGAGGGAGCATTAAATCTTCTTCCTCCCTCTATCATTTTTTTGAAGTCTGCATCTTATCATTCGTTGCCCTTTTGGCATGCCTCCTCTCTCAGGATCCTCCAGTCTTCCTCTCGTCCTCTTTCCCTTATCGCCCTGGAGACTCAATTAGAGAGCAGGAGGTGACCGCATTCCGAGTGAGAGTTCTCTCAGAATGCAAACCGTTCTCCAATAAAAGCAGCTGCTGTGACCTTTATCCTTGCTTGCACTCACTTTCTATTTTCATGAAGGGGGAAAAAAAAATTCTAATCAGGGAGCGAGTGAATTAGATATTCATTATAGCAATTAAGCTTGTTGATTTTGGAAAAAAAAAGATTTTGTCCATTTTTTAAAGACCCTAAAGCATTAAAATGAATTATACATCTCTGTTGTAATGATGTATACTTGACATCAGTAATGGTGCTAGTGAGGTGTGGTGGTCCCCTGCCACTGTCTAGCAGTTTTTATAGCATAACAGACACATTTTCAACAGTGTAAGTAAACACACTATAAAGATGGACTGAATATAAAAAACTGCATTTTACTACTATTGATTACATTGTTAAAAAACAAGAAAAAAAAACAACACCCTCTAGTGGGTGATCTTGCGGGGGGGGGGGGGGGGGGGGGGGTTCTATAATAGTAATACTTTGCAAGGAAACAAAACAAAGAAACAAAAAACAAAGCATAATAAAAATAAATGAAAAAAGAAAGGCGGCATGAATAGGCGATGACCTAACATAAAACAGGTGAACACAGTCAGGTAACACATTAATGCTACAGTGAGATAGGGGCTGAGACAGGACCAGAACAAAACCAAAAGCGAGGAAATGTAAAAAGAAGCATATAAAAATGACTGAATATTTCAGAAACAAAGGAATTTATGGCAAAAATACAATAGTAAACTAAAGGATCTAATTTTTATACTGATTATCAGTTGAACCCTGAAAAAAACATTCAAAACCAATAGAAAAAATTAATGGTAGCTCCAAAAACATGGAATAATTAATGTGGAGAAAATTATAATATTTGAACAAGAATGACATTATTTTTGAGGTCATACAGTAGCAAAGTTACATCTCCACTTCCCAGAAAACTACGATCTCACATCGCTGCCACAGACCACGTTTCCCACACTGTGCAGCGCTCCCACTAAAGTACAGATATGCGAAAAAGCTACTTAAGTACCGTAACGAATTGCATTTAGTTTATTTATTTATACTTATCATTCAAATCAAATTGGCTCCATCCGTTTTTATACGCGTTAGACGTAACGAGGCGTCACACCGCACCTATCGGGCTCAATAAAAATGGCCGTGTGATTACAAAAGTTTAGGAAACTGCTGTTGTATACTTTATGTTCAGTCTAGTGTGACCGCTGCTTGAGGTTGTTACCTCGTCTGTCATTCGAACGGAGACAAGTATCATCCTCCTCTCCTATATCCGTCTCCTTAACTGCCCTACTGGGAGGATTCCAGAGAACGAACAGTGACAGCGAATGCAACCTTTAATAACAGCCGAGACTTGAAGATAGGTGGCGATAAACAGAAAAAGTTTCCTTAATCTGTAGGTTAAGCCAATCAGAGATCGCTGTACCCAATTTAGCACGGAGAGGGAGCTACAAAGGGTCATGGGTTATGGGTCACCATCACCAGTAAGGGCATTGTGCAATAAGAAAAGGACTATTGGGAAGAGAATGATTGGTGATTCCATCTATTACAGGTGCTGCTGTGTGGTTTTTATTTCCTCCTGGATCAGCAATGTCACACTTATACAACCTCAGCCACAAAATACAGATGATGAACCGCTGAACGCTTCGAATGAGATGCTTTAAAACATTTGTATTTAGGTCGAACATTCAACAGTATGGATCGTCAGGATGTGTATCCACACACACATATATGTCACACTTCAGGATCTCATCTGTCGTATTGTAAGAAGAAAGAAAAGACTCGTTCGAAGTTTTGTCATCAAGCCGCGGCGCTTTCAGAGCAGCGTTCTCTCGCTAATGGTAGCTAGCAGCAAACAAAAACATCTGGTGGTATTTTTTCCCTCCATAACTTGATAAGGTTCTCCTCTTGCAATACTGTCCACCAGAATCATTTCCACCTTTTTCCCGAGGTGGTTTGAAGTTGTCGCGCTAATTGCGTTTTCGGGTTTGGCGATCCTTTTGGTTCTCGGTTTGACGATTGTTTGTAGGAAAGTCGGACACGGGCAGAATTTCATTGGAGGACACAATATATGCGCAATAGACATTAATCGCTCTTTTCACTGCACGCCGTAGCCTGTAAAGCACAGTATATAATAAAAACATTTTGTGTCTTGAACCTGCTGCAATATTTTTTGTGATTTGAGACAAAAATGTAAGTGAGAGTGCAGTGAATGCAGATAAGATATTATTAGTAATTATATTTATAGTTATTTATTGACGGAGATATTTTTAGTAATCTCATATGACAAGTGGCTGTTGCTTGTGGACTGTATTTCTGACAATATATTCAGCTGAGAATCTGGAGCGAGGGGCGTAAAACTTGTTTCGGTCCTCTGTAGCATTTTGCTGGTGAGGGATGTGTGCTGATGTGGGACTACACTGTGTTTCTCTGTGAGCTTCAGCCGATTTGCTCTGGAACTCACACTTGCTAGAGGTCCATAATGTTTCCTGGTTACCTTCCAAATGGCAAATGCAGCAGCGGAGCTCGTTTTCACGCTGCCTGGTGCGCGAGGGCCTCAGGCTTTGCAGTGGCTCTTTCGCAGCTCCACAGCATCTGTTATTGTGTGCGAACCGCACAGGCAGTGAGCGCTGAATTTAAAGTGTGCACTTAGGCAGTGTGGGAGCATAGTGCCTGTCAGCATTGCTTTCCGTAAAGGCTTCAATGACGCACTACATTTGTTGCTTGTCCCACAGCAGAGCAGCCTCGAGCATAGGCACATCGTTGCCTCCTCACAGCTCCCTCAAATACACAGCGTCTTTTTTTTTTTTTTTTTTTGGGTTGTTTTTTATTTTATTTATTTTTTGTCTGACCTTAAAGAAACCAGCAGATGGAAATAAGTCTTTACTCAAAGCCAGACGGAAGAAACGTCAGTCTAGCCGGAATAATAAAATATCCCGGGGTCGTAAAAAAAGTGACAAGGCCAAAGGATTAGAAGGGATTTGGGTGCTTTTTATGGTAACAGTTAACATACAAATGGCAGATTTATGTCTGTATTGTGTGTGCTTGGAGACATTGACAAGTGCTGGGGTGTCCTATAGTCTGAAATGATGGCAGTGTATTTATTAAAGAATTCTTTGTTTATTGGGAGGATGAACGTCTTGAACGACCTTATTTTGAGATCAGTAAAGACATTTTACAATGGACACTGACTTAAAGCAGCTTTAAAGAATTAAATAGATCACAACTTTAATATATTTTTCAATTAGTTTGTTCTTAATGAATTTATCCCTAATGAGCGAAACGCTCGCGAAGTGGCAAGAAAAAAAACTCCCTGAAATGGTACGAGGAAGAAACCTTGAAAGAAACCAGACTCAAAAGGGAACCCATTCTCATCTGGGTGATACGAATATATATTAATTATAGTTCCATCTTATTAACACTGTTGGACACCTGAATGCAAAAAACTCATGGCAACTGTAGTCCAACTGTAGTGGGGCAGGTGGTAGCTTAATGGTTAAGGAATATGTTTTATATATATATATATAATGTGTTTTTTTTTTTTTTTGTTTTGTTTTTTTTTACAGCAGTCATTGCCTATGTGTATTCACCTGTGAATAAATGGTTACTATGGAAACCTTAATATTAGTATTTCTTTTATGTATGTTGATCTCGTTTGACTGTGCGTCACCTGTACAGTGACATTTTAATGGTCAGTAATTTCTTACGCAACCCCTCAAGCCCTTCATGCAGCAGCTTTAAGTCTAATCGCTGACTCTACTATTTATATCCCTTCATAATCCCGTGTCATCGTCGCCGCGTCATCGCTTGACGCACAACTTACGCCATATTTTAAGAGCAGATTGCAGAGATAAGCATAGAAAGAGGTTGCCGTCACGCCCTTCGAATGTCCAGTAATCCTCTGACGCCAGAGGTTTTCCATGTGGAACATCCTGACCTTGGATCCGAATGAAAGCATCTAAGCCCATCAGGAGGCTGGAGCAGGCATCTGGAAAAACCAGGATCAGATTTTGGTGGTTGAAACATCAAAGTCTTGTAGAGTAGAAAAGTGTATAGGACTTGTGCACAAAATGAAATGAACTCGCTGGAAAGGTCTTTTCATGAAAAGACGTTGATGCTAGAGGCTATTGGAGGGAAGAACAAGAACGCAAGAGGATAGTGAAAAAAATAAAATAAAATCACAGCATTCGCAGCGAACTCTAAATCCATTCCGGCCTGTTTTATTAGGCAAATATAATTTGGTGTGAAATAAAAGGTGTCTCTTCCAGGCGCTCTTACATCAAAGGCTAATTAAGTGGAAGGGGCTGCTAATCATGGTTTGTGATAAGGATGCCCTTTTGTGTAGATTTCCATTTTAATGCGCTTCCGTGGAAACGGTAGACATTTCCACCATGTCTTCGAGCCGATATAAATCGGCTAATATCTATTACCTCGTGTGACCGGTTATTCGGAAAAGCCCTGCAGGGGATTTTTTGTGTTTTTTTTAGAAAATTGTACGATTCTAGTCTGTGCATTAGTAACCATGGAAATGTGCAATTTTTCAGGACCTTTGAAAGGGCTTTTGTTTGTGGAGCAGGTCAATGCTTATAGATCAGATAATAAGAGAGTGCTGCATGGCCTTTATGACCCCCAGGGTTAAAATCAACCAGGTTTTGAGATCCTTTGTGTAATTAGCCTGGATGTGTTAGATTTAATTGGACCGAAACGTTGCAGTTGTTAAGGGAGTGGTGCGAACAAACATCCAAAGATTCTACCACCCTATCTCCAATTCCACTCGATAATGACTCGTTAACGAGCGCTTATGTGATATACACTATATAGACATTTCTAGCCAAATCTGGTTCTTCTCCAAACTGTTACCACAAAGTAGGAGGCACACAATTTTATAGTCTTTGGATGCAGTAGCATTCAATTTCCCTTTGTGATCTAGGAGACCCAAACCTGTTCCAGTGTGACGATGCTCCTGTTCATGAAGCCAGATCCATGAAGTTACATACCTTACATGAGTTGGAGTGGATCTTGAGTGGCCTGCTACTTATAGAGTTCTGACTCCAACCCTGTTGAAGACCTTTGGGATGAATTGGAACGCTGACTGCACCCCAGGACCCCTTAACACACCTTCATCAGTACCCAACTTTACAAAGGAGCCGGAAATGTTTAACACATGGGCCTTTAGGGTGGAACTTTGTGAACATGCGCCAGAAAAGGGACGTCAACTGATCTTATACAATTGACCTTTTAGTTAATTGTGAAGTAAATATTAGTGAATTGCTTTAGTAGGAGTTACTGGTAGTCCCAGAGTTATGAGGGTTCGACTTTTTCGATGTTATGATGACGATAGCCATACGGCAAAATTGTCAAGTAAGTTAGATCGTATAGTTTTCTGTGTTTTTGTTGTTTCAAAGCCCAATTTTAGCTATCGTCTCTCTCTTTTTTTTTTTTTTTTTTTTTCTCATCAGCTTCTTACCGCTTGTTTCGTCTGGCTCCGCCCTCCACTCGCAAACCGGCGCTCGTCCATGTGCTCGCTGCCACTTACAAATATACTCTATAATTTATACATTACAATACAGTAAATTGCTTTGCTTTGCTAAATTACTCGACTTACGATATTTTCAGGTTTATTTAACCATATCCACATGTTCTTTATTTCTTAAATGTTACTTGTACTAAGTTGTTGCCATGGAAACATCATTCTAGTTGGCATCTCTTGGTTTAAGCCTGGCTCAGTACTTTTAAAGTCAGTTTTTGTTTAGAAACTACTGTACTACTGTACTTACTGTACTTAACTAGATTTTTTCTAGTATCAGTACTTTACTGCACTATTTATTTTTTTGCGTTTTACTTTCACTCATTTCATTTTTACACAAATATCTGTTCTTTCTACTTCTTACTTTTCAAACCAGACTCTTTAGTTTGAATCTATTTGGTGACATGATCGATATTTTTTTCTTCTCACTGCACCGTTTTCAGCTCATCGACCTGTTTCTTCTCATCGCGCGACTTTTCAATCTACCGCTGGTGTATCGTTTCCTGGCTCTCACACACCACAGACGTAGTCTAGAATATGAAGCTAATGATGAGAAGGCAGAAGGAAACAAGAAGTATGGGGTTAACGTGGATGAGACAGAGGGAGTCAGTGATGTAAACTTGACTGGGAACGGAGACGTTCCTGATCACATGATCATCATCTTTTCTCTGCTTGTGTTCTATATGGTGGATGTTCAGTCTGGATACATTCATTAGACAACAAAGTGTTATTTTGTATTAATATATTAAAATGATGTGAGGTCCAGTTTCCAGCGTGACACTAAAACAGGTAGTAATAATGGCTACTTTTTACTCAACTACATGTCAGAGCCCAAACTTCTTTACTTTAACTTGAGTAAAGAAGTGTAGTCAGAACTCCAACTTTCACCAGAGTCTTTTAAAACATGAGCGTCTGTACTTCTACTAGAGTGAAGGATGTGTGTACTTTTGCCATTCTCATGTGGGGCTGCGACTGGGCTTGACATTAACATGGATTATAGAATCAGAATAGCATGAGGGTACTTAAAGATGGAGAGGAAAGGAGCAATCAAAAGCAATATGCACTGGATTAAAATGCAGCGTATCAAAACACTAATTACACCGAGTGGCTGCCAGAGACAGCTTTGCACCTCCGTTTTCGAGCATGAGGAAGAGAGAGAAAGAAAGAGAAAAAAAAAGAGAGAGAGAAATAGAATGTGTGTGTGTGTTTCAGTGGTGCAAATGCAAACGTTGCAAATTTTGGGTGTCACTGCCATGCTGCTGAATGTGAGGCGACATCTTCGTTACAATGGGTCGGATTTGCAGCTCTGTCTCATCTCTCTCTCTCTTTCTCTCTTTTTTTTTACTTGGCGCATAAACCATTAAACTCGCAAGAGCTTTCATGAGCTCACTGCTTTCCGGACTAGCGTGTGTCATTATCGTAACACCGGAGAGAAGTTCAGCAATCAGTGGCCTCCTGCTGTCTCTCACTACGACTCTCTTCCTCTTTGATTGGGCTCAGATCAGGTTGGGGGTGGTGGTGGGGGGTGGTGGGGGGTGTTGGTGGTGGGGGGTGGGGGTGCACAAAAAATGAAATGAGAATAAAAAAATGAACACAAAGAGTCATGCAGGATTCCATTTGCAATGTCTGGTTAGTTCTTTTCTTGTGCTTTAATGATGAACCCATGTGCTTTTCTGCCACCAGTGGATATTTGTGGGTTTTTGCATAAACAGCCAGTGTTGGAATTAATATTTATGGCATTTAACAGTCTTTTATTCAGGAAGACTTACAAAAGTGCTTTGAAGTCTTTATCAATAAATGCATACTGATGCTGGTTTGTTAGGACACAGACTAAGAATACCACCAGTCTAAAACTCTGTAAGGAGAGAATATAGTTATTATTATTATTATTATTATTATTGTAATTACTATTATTATTTATTATTATTTCTTACCTTCATTTAAATACTACTGGAAAATGTATATTATTATTGTTAATATTTTTTATTATTTATTTATTTATTAGCTAATTAATTCCATACTTTATGCACATTCCTGTAGCCCATGTTGTAATCTTCACACATTTTGCCACATTCAGCCGTTTCATGGCGATGCCACCCCTACAAGAGAGTAGCTCTTTTCCGAGAGCTCATTTGACACTTTCTCAAAGCCACCGAAGTAAACACTCTGTTATTTAGGGCTCTCATCAACACCTTGTCTTTTCTCTTGGGTTTTGCTTGTTCCTTTCATTGTTTATTTTTATCCACTGTCACTGTAGTAATGCTTGTCAGTGGGTGGGTTGGACGCTGTCACTTTAATCTAAAAGAACGGCTTCTCGGGTCGCCAGTCGCTTGTGCTCTCTTCGATTAAATCCCAGTGTGAGAAGGTGTCACGGTAATTAAGGCCACAGAATCAGTGTCGGACTTAATTAGAGGGATTGTGATGTTCTGCATGTCTGTTTGTCCAACCACTTTATAGCCGAATGGCTTTCGATGCCGTTCGTGGTTTGGGGTCTGATCTGTAGTTTTAAAATTTGGTAAGCTCCGGCTCACATCCAGGCTGAAAGTTCACCAAATTCTGATTCGATACAATGTAATGGGGGTTGAGACAGAAGTTGCAGGTATACAGAGTTTATAAAACAAAAGGCGTAAAGCGTGGAGTGACTGGACTAGACTGACTAGACTGGACTAGACTGGACTAGACTGACTAGACTGACTAGACTGGACTAGACTGACTAGACTGACTAGACTGGACTAGACTGACTAGACTAGACGTCAACAGGTCAGCAACAATGTAATGAGGAGCAATTAGGAAGAGACCAAAGGACAAATGGGGGTAGGAATACGCAAGCTAATCAAGGGTAAACTCAAAACAGGTGCGGGTTCAAA
This sequence comes from Silurus glanis, assembly GCA_014706435.1. Classification (NCBI taxonomy): domain Eukaryota; kingdom Metazoa; phylum Chordata; class Actinopteri; order Siluriformes; family Siluridae; genus Silurus; species Silurus glanis. The sequence continues at coordinate 3,589,717 of JAAIIK010000023.1, forward strand.
AAAGAGATGAAAACAACCAATGACATGACATGGGTGGAGACAGGACCAAACACACATGGCAACATAAAAAAATAAAAAAAAACCCACACACAATAAACTCGATAAATGTGATATAAACCTTCCCTGAATAAATCGTTTCTTTAACTTATTTAAATACTCGGTTATACCGAACCTTGTCATGACTGGCGGTTTCACAGGCTTTCACGACAACCACAAATACACTAATATCGCAGACCATAAGTAAAGGTCAGGCTGCTCCTGTGACATCATTGATTTTTGTCTCGTGCCTAATTTACTATTAATAGCAACATTGAACAGCGTGACGAACATCGTGTTTTTTTTTTCCTCCGCAGCGACTCAGCCAAGGTGTTACCCTTGAATTAATGGTCATGGATGACTCTGTGTGTATGCGTGAGTAAATGTGAGGGAGGGTGTGATGGAACGGATCGACTTTCATGCCTCCTAATGAAAAGCGCCTGAGCCGTAGAGCTACGCTGGCAGCACTGATTTATGAACTCCGGGTTCTGTATGTCATTATCAGCTAGACGCGCACACACACACACACACACACACACACACACACACACCTTTAAGCACGCATCACTTCTAATCCTGGATATAGGGCACGTTACTATGGCAACATAAAACATAGCGTAGCTTTGTCTTGCATTATGTAGCACACAATAAAAAAATACAAATCTATTTGTCATGGGTAAAATGAAGCTGTTTTATTTATTTCATTTTTTCCCCCTGAAGATATATTATGTACCATTTTGAAAAATGTAACCAAATGTTTGGAACGCTTCACTGCTGGTTCGAATTTTCATCAAGTGGATAATTGGAACGCACCTGGCATTCGCTACACTCAACACATAATTTCAGCTCTTGTCCCATAGTAGTGTTCAAATGCTTCACTCCAGTATGATGTTTTGTCTCATTAAAGCCTCTCTCTCCTTGTTGATGTTCGGGGACCACCAGCATCATGTTCATTTCCTCAACCCCAGCTGATGCCATAGAGCCAGCTGTTTAACTTCGAGTCGCTACCGAGTGAGTGTTTCGCAATTGACTATTGCTAATCGAGGTGGCACACCGCAACACGTGCATGCTACATTAATGAGCGCTTCATTTTCTCACCCCCTTCTAGCACTTTTACGTATTTGACCTTTTATGTATTTCCATTGTTACAGTATTTACTTCAGCCTGGCTGTGTATCAGGGCCCTGAGTGTGTGTTTAAACCTGTATTAAGATCATAAGTGTATGCTTGGGCTTGTGGTAGCGCTCTAACTGTGTGTTCGGGCCTGTGAGAAACCATTGGTGCTGTATGGACCGGAATAAGGCCCTGAGTATGTATTTAGGTTTGTGTTAAGCACCTTGAAAAAGTTTTTGGCTCTATATTGGCCTGTATTAGGGCCCTGTGTGTGTATTTAGCTTTGTGTTAGGCACCTGAGAAAGTGTTTGGGTATGTATGGGTCCGCATTTAGTCCCTGAGTGTGTTAATCTGGGACTAAACCTTTAATTGAACCAAGATTTGGGACATCAGTGTGCTTGGGGTCTTTATTAAGGGAACGTTTTGGCAACTGCACTGGACCATGGAGTGTGGAGTTAGGATACAGAATATGCATTTTTTGCCTGAATTGAGGGGCCATACTAAGGCTACATCTACACTAATCCGGGTAAATTCGAAAACGGTGTTTTCATTTAAATCGTTTTCATCTTTACGTGGCCTAATCTTCTCTCCATCTTTAAATGGCCTATGTGGATTTCATTAGTCTGAGATAGTGTTTAGGCGTGTCCTAGAGGCCATGTGTTAGGGGTCCTGTGATTTTGACCAATAGGAATGATCCAAAACCCTGGCAACGGCAGATGTAGGATTGATCCACTCCTTCCTTTCTGCAAGTCAGTCCATGAGAAGCAGGTCTGCTTTGATCAATTTCCATCAGCTACAATCCAGAACACAACAGAAACAGGCTACGCTACCTGCCGTTTATTTTCCCATCCTTCATCTCCAGCCCTATCATTTTAATTGCAAATCACCTATCTTTGCTCACAAAGCATAAAAAATGCAAATGCTAATCTGTCTTTTTTAGTCCCCAGTGTGGGTAATGTCAGAGAAGGCAATCTGCATGTAAAAACTGAGGGTTTGGGTGTCTCTGCAAGTGTCATATACCATATATAATTCACAGAGCTGTGAGAAGAAAGACTGAGATCGGATTGGACAGTGACTCCTGACCTGCTCATTTAATCCTGATTTGGATTTATCAGCTCTATGGTGCAATGGGTCAGAATTGGCTGTTGCTTTATCTAAAGTGACTTACAACTGGGACTGAGGAGTTGATGGTCAAGGGCCTTTTGTTTCTAGACCCTTTTATCAGCTTGAAGCCTTCAGGAGTGAGCCGACATGTTGTCATGCTTGTGACCACGCTAGTTCCTTAATGACATTTTACCTGTGGTCTGCAAAAACATTTGCTATTAATCGAGATTAAAAAAAATAGATAATTGATTATTAACTGGGGTGTATGTACTTATTGTGTCAATTGAGGAAAGCTAAAAATGATAGCACGAAGCACTAATTGGGTCATGGCACCAGATTTAAGTCACTCAGCAGATATATATAGTATCCTTTGCCTATTATTCTCTTTAGATGGTGACCTCTTTGTCTTTTATTCTCTAGCCATTAGCCTTAAAAGCAATTTATGACCTTGACCAAAGGTCCCGGGACCACTAAGAGCCATAACCAATGATCGATGAGCCGTGTCCAACGAGCTACCACTGCCTTTGGTCAAGCCCACAGTTGTGTCCAAAGCTCCATATCTACTGCAGTGTATTAGCCTGTTAACACCATATCTTAACTCCATTGAGGTTTTGACAACATCGTTTAAGAAAGGCCATGCTGCCGATCTTCATGGCAACACGATGAGTGTTATTGGCTTGCATTACAAGCGGTTGTTTCAAGATCAAGATGCCTGCATGAATGCAAATCTCATTATCCGACATTCATTACCGTGAAAGAAAATTCATGTTCATCAAAGTATGTTCTCTGTACAAGGCCTTCAATTAGAGCACCGGTGAGTCATTACCATATTAGAGAAGGAATGAAAGAGGGGGAGACCATTTTAACCCGTGTCAACTGGTTGTCTGAGAGTAGGGAAGAAAGACACAAAAACAGAAGAGAAAGATTAGAAGAACGTAAAAGTAGAATAAGCACGAAGCAGCAGATTCACATGTACAGAACAAGAAGATCAATTGGCCGTGTCATGACAGTTTTACGTTCAGAACCTCCAGAAACGTTCTGCCAATCCCTTCATGTTCAGTTTCCAGGCCTTTGGAAATGATTCACAGTTTTATATTTGCCATAATCAACCAGGTGCACCGCTGTGTTCTGACCTCTGATGCCGCAGTTTGCTCGAAGGCAACCTGGATTAAAGCACATTGCACCGGAATTGCATCACAAGACCAGCACATGTACATGCTGGGTCTTGTTAAATGGTGCAGTGTTTCGTTTTTTCTACAGCCGACCTCCTGTGGATAGCTTTAATATATACAGTGGGTACGGAAAGTATTCAGACCCCCTTAAATTTTTCACTCTTTGTTATATTGCAGCCATTTGCTAAAATCATTTAAGTTCATTCTTCTTCCTCATTAATGTACACACAGCACCCCATATTGACAGAAAAACACAGAATTGTTGACATTGTTGCAGATTTATTAAAAAAGAAAAACTGAAATATCACATGGTCCTAAGTATTCAGACCCTTTGCTCAGTATTTAGTAGAAGCACCCTTTTGATCTAATACAGCCAGGAGTCTTTTTGGGAAAGATGCAACAAGTTTTTCACACCTGGATTTGGGGATCCTCTGCCATTCCTCCTTGCAGATCCTCTCCAGTTCTGTCAGGTTGGATGGTAAACGTTGGTGGACAGCCATTTTTAGGTCTCTCCAGAGATGCTCAATTGGGTTTAAGTCAGGGCTCTGGCTGGGCCATTCAAGAACAGTCACGGAGGTGTTGTGAAGCCACTCCTTCGTTATTTTAGCTGTGTGCTTAGGGTCATTGTCTTGTTGGAAGGTAAACCTTCAGCCCAGTCTGAGGTCCAGAGCACTCTGGAGAAGGTTTTTGTCCAGGATATCCCTGTACTTGGCCGCATCCATCTTTCCCTCGATTCCAACCAGTCGTCCTGTCCCTGCAGCTGAAAAACACCCGCACAGCATGATGCTGCCACCACCATGCTTCACTGTTGGGACTGTATTGGACAGGTGATGAGCAGTGCCTGGTTTTCTCCACACATACCGCTTAGAATTAAGGCCAAAAAGTTCTATTTTGGTCTCATCAGACCAGAGAATCTTATTTCTCACCATCTTGGAGTCCTTCAGGTGTTTTTTAGCAAACTCCATGCGGGCTTTCATGTGTCTTACACTGAGGAGAGGCTTCCGTCGGGCCACTCTGCCATAAAGCCCCGACTGGTGGAGGGCTGCAGTGATGGTTGACTTTCTACAACTTTCTCCCATCTCCTGACTGCATCTCTGGAGCTCAGCCACAGTGATCTTTGGGTTCTTCTTTACCTCTCTCACCAAGGCTCTTCTCCCCCGATAGCTCAGTTTGGCCGGACGGCCAGCTCTAGGAAGGGTTCTGGTCGTCCCAAACGTCTTCCATTTGAGGATTATGGAGGCCACTGTGCTCTTAGGAACCTTAAGTGCAGCAGAAATCTTTTTGTAACCTTGGCCAGATCTGTGCCTTGCCACAATTCTGTCTCTGAGCTCTTCAGGCAGTTCCTTTGACCTCATGATTCTCATTTGCTCTGACATGCATTGTGATCTGGAAGGTCTTATATAGACAGGTGTGTGGCTTTCCTAATCAAGTCCAATCAGTATAATCAAACACAGCTGGACTCAAATGAAGGTGTAGAACCATCTCAAGGATGATCAGAAGAAATGGAAAGCACCTGAGTTAAATATATGAGTGTCACAGCAAAGGGTCTGAATACTTAGGACCATGTGATATTTCAGTTTTTCTTTTTTAATAAATCTGCAACAATGTCAATAATTCTGTGTTTTTCTGTCAATATGGGGTGCTATGTGTACATTCATGAGGAAGAAGAATGAACTTAAATGATTTTAGCAAAAGGCTGCAATATAACAAAGAGTAAAAAATTTAAGGGGGTCTGAATACTTTCCGTACCCACTGTATATAAATAAAAGAAATGAATAAAAATAAATATAAGATAAATGCAAAAAAAAATAAAAATTAATGAATGAGGACACATTTCCATAGTAACAGTGCAAAATGTAGTGGAAATCCAGCTTCCCAGAGGAATGGAAGCTGCGGAGCCAAGTTTAGGTTGATATCCATAGTTTACAAATGGGATGTCAAGTTACTTTTGGCTACATACAATGTAATATGGTTATAGAGTGTTTTGATAAGTAAACCATGCCTGATTTGACTGTAAATCCGAATGTATATACTGAGTTAAAACATTATACATAGTGCTACTAGGTTACACCCCTAGTGCACATTAGGAACAAAATACTGAGCTCATAGAACAAAACAAGACAAAGACAAACTATCCTCTTAATAACAAATGAAAGAGTAATTCTCGGTTCCTGGAGATTTTGTCGTTCAAGGCTTCAGAGTAATTTGTGTTAATGATCAGGATGATCAGATACTGCCAGGGATAGATCTGTTCCTTTAATATTATATTCCAATATACCAATATGTCTTGAGTAGTTTTTCAATACACCTATGCACCACGTTTCAATATTGGCGCCGGTATATTGCAATATCCAGTTTTGACTCCAATATACAGTACTTCAATATTCTAACATACAAAGCATCCGAACATTTCTCCAATATATTCAAATAAACCTGAATATTCCATCTGCAATATATTCACTACTCTTCTTGAGTTTTTTTTTCGCATGTAAATGTTTGCTTATATAGTTTGTTTTATGAAGTAATTTTGGATTGAGAGCCTCTTCTTCTCTCTGCTGCTCCAGTTAGGGGTCGCCACAGCGGATCATCCGTCTCCAAACCCCCCCTGTCCTCTACATCTGCCTCTTTTAAACCAACCACCTGCATGTTGTCCCTCACCACATCCATAAACCTCCTCCTTGGCCTTCCAAACCATCTCAATCATCGTCCTCCCGATGATCTCTCATTGTCCTTGAGTGATGTTCTTCTCAAAATACGTGAAATGAAATCGTGGTCTTGGTGACGCATATGGTCAGAATAATACCAGTTAGCACCATTAGTCTTGAAACATTTTGATATTTACTTTTAATGTTGTCCAACATGCACAAAACGATCCGAATGTAACTTTCTCCCTCATGTCCCATCTATTGCATTTGTGCTTATTTTTGTATGGTTTTTTTTTACGTCTTTCGTCTCACCTGATGATATGCTTTTCATTAGTTCTTACCACCGCCGTGCAATTCATTCTCCCTAATGCAATAAAAGCCCCGTTGATGCTCAGTGTGCAGAGGAAGACGCTGCTTCATATTTTCACCCAGTAAAGCACTCAAAGGGCCACTCCCCTCCCCTCTTCACCATATACTCATTTGAGGTTTCGGCAAATTAAATAGAAGTAAGCCGGTACATTTCTCATGAAAGTTGGGAAGGGGATCCAATCCAGCTAAATGAAGTGTGTCTAAAGGCATGCGCTTGAGAGAAGAGGACCCGTGTATCACACACTCCCTTTCAGCACGTCACTTTTATTTTGATTCATTATTGGCAGTTAAGTGCTGATTAAGATTCCCGTGATGGTGCTGAAGCTGCGCGATTTGCATGAATTAGAGAAGTGTGTTGGAATTTTTTGGCGCTCGAACACCAGGAGTACTAGTGTTAGTGTTAATGTTAAGAAACACCATTAAACGGCGTCACTATTGGCGCTGTGCCTGTCAGACAGGGCAAAGGAGGCATGGCCTCAGAGACATGACATTTGTGAAATCTCTATGGATAATCCTGTTTGAAGTTAAATTAATTAAATTGTGTGTGTCTGTGAATCTGTGTTGGCAGGGGGTTTGCGAGGGGCGACCATCGTGGATTCTCTGGATACACTGTACATCATGGGTCTAACAGAAGATTATAAAGAGGCTAAAGAGTGGATACGCACCAGCCTGGACCTGGACCTGGTAAGAACATGCTTAACCAATGAATACTTCCTAATTGGAATAATATCGGTACAATATGGCTCACATCTGCACGAAACAACTGGCTAGACTTTGTGAGCATACTGATACAACCAAGTAAGCGTAGTATTAAACAGAACAAACACTCGAGGGTGAAACACAGAACAGACGACCACAGTTGGGTAACACAGCACTGCTAGGACAGGTGGTGAGAGGGAAAGATGACAAACCAAAATACAGGGTAAGCTAAAGCATATGTATTAATTAAAATGAACACTGGGAATTTATGAAGTTGTATTTTTCTTCAAAAAATACAATAACTACATAATTCATTGTGTTGCCATAGGTGTGAATGCCTCATCCTGACCCTCCAATTATTGTTTTTAATGAACTATTATGTGGGTCATTTCTTATAAAAATTATTTAGCAAATGAGCACTGTTTAAAAAAAAAGTTTGTAAACAGCTAACCATAAGATTATTTTAATAATGCTTTAAATGATGCTAAAAGATGCTTTTAAGATTCGTATAACTTCCCTTTCCACATTTAGTCCCCAGTGCATTCATAATAACCTCCATTCTTCTGGGAAGATGTTCCACTAGATTTGTGCACATTCAGCCAAAAGGTGTAGGGTCATGTAGGTGAGGTGAGGAGGCCTGGGGTGCAGTCAGCATTCCAACTGATCCCAAAGGTGTTCAATAGGGTTGAGGCTACCTTTAAAGCAGGCCACTCAAGATCTTCCACTACAACCTATGTAAAGTATATCTTCATGGAGCTGGCTTTGTTCACAGGGGTTGTCATTGTCATGCTGGAACAGGTTTGGGTCTCCTAGTTCAAGTGAAGGTAGAATTTAATGCTACTGCATTCAAAGACATCAATAACAATTGTGTGTCTCCAACTTTGTGGTAACAGTTTTGAGAAGAACCACACGTGGCTGGAAAAGTCAGGTGTCCCAATACTTTTTTCCATATAGTATGTTTCATTAACGATAGAAAATACAAAAATTATGTAGCATTACTGCTTATTTGTACTAGGTTTTATGTTCAGAAAAGGAAAAAAGAATAAGTTAGAGTGTAGTGTCTGGCTTAACCACATCACAGAGCACAGAAACGCTGCAGCGCTTCAGAACCAAGCTCGGCCAATACGACTTGTTTCCCCCTTTTATCCTATTGTGTAAATTGAAGTGAATAGTGTTTGTTTTGTATGGGCCGTGGTTCAGTGTGCTCTCATTAGTGTCGGCTTTAATAGGTATCCAAATAAACAGATAAAGAAATAAAGGCTGATGTCGAGTTTAACTTAGCCAAGGCACCAGAAGGCTTATCAGCTCGTCACTCTCCATCTTCTAATCCACCCAGCTCTGTCTTAGCGTTTCCTCAGAACACGGCCATTGATTCAACCTCAGCTCGGATCGACCATTTCCTTCAGTGAGTGTTTGATCAGCGTGTTCCTTTCCAAATCAAACACTCACCAAAAGGCCGTCTGGTGTGGCTACAAAACAGCCTGGCTTTTGTCTCTGCGCTTTTTTTTTTTTTTAATGGAAATACATAAGAGAAGCTTGTAAAAAGGACATCGCGAGGGCGTCGACTAATTCTATGATAATGGATGACTTTCGGAGGACAGGAGACATCGGGGAGAATGAGAAAAGAAAGAGGCAGAGATCGAGAGACATGGAGAACTGAACCATGCTTTATTTGTCTATCTGTTCCTCATCTTTAGCCCCGTAACACGAGAGACTAATAGCATAAAGTGGCTGTTAATGATGCCTTAATGTCCTGGACACACTAGAGTCGGGACTGGCATGTGCAAAGGACCTGAATACGAGAAGAAAAATAGAAAGAATAGAAAGAATGGATGAAAAAAATGTGGCTACTAATTAAAGACAAGTTGCTTAGCAATTCAGTTCAATGTGATGACGAAGAGAAAGCTGTTTTCGCTACTTCTGCTTTAGAAAGGAAAGAATGGTTATAAAGGATTTATATTTAGTGACATTGTATGAATCTTTACTAGCTCCTAGCTTATGACTTATGACAGCCTTATGACAGCTATTTAGCTAGCTAGCTACTGTAACACTAAGGGGAGCAATATTTCCTTCAGACGTGCTGGTGAATTTCTATGTGCAGTTTATTGGCTTAGCTTAGCTTAGCATCAACAGCTAGCAATTTTGCTTGCCACTGCATGGCCATTCAGTCAGTTATACGAGCACTGTAAAGCAAAACTGGCAGCAGAAACTAAACCAAATGGTTGAGACATTCAATATTTTCCTCAGAAATGTGGTAAATAACACAGCATCAGATGGCAAGCTGGAGCTCATTGAGCTCAGCCACGCTATCACTGAGGCTAACTGTTTTGCTAACTAGCATGTAGTATTCGTTATATTCATTCTTTTATACAGAAACAAGTTTAAGCTTTTCCTCAGACGTGCTGATACAAGCAAAAAAAACACAATTACGCTTGGTTCGATGCGTCCTGTAGGGCTCTTATTAATTGTACAATGACTCCTGATGACACCTGGACACTTTTTGTCCGTTTATATTTACATTCTAGATTGTAGAATGTGAACTGACCGATTCTAACCTCCTCGCTGTTGTCCCATCTATTGCATATGTGCTCAATATTTTTCATGCGTTTCGCGAGGTCTTCCGTCTCACTTGATGATGTGCTTTTCATTAGCTCTCACCACTGCACTGCAATTTATTCTCCCTAATGCAATAAGGGCACTGTGGATGCTGTGTGTGCAGAGGAAGACGCTGTTTCATATTTTCACCCACTTAAGCAGCATCACTCCCTTCCCCTCTTTATCATATACACGTTTAATTATTTTCGGCATATTAAATGAAAAATACGGGTCTTTGTACTCCCATGAGGCAAGCCCGTATACTCAGTATGGGCTTTATTCAGAAAAATCTAAAAGTTATTTTTAGTATACTCATCAGGGGTAACATCAGACGAGGTCAAAATCTGAAAAGGAGTCTTCTATTACAGCGTTGCAAAGCATATCTTTGTGTTTTGGCACAAGTGCAGATGCTCTGAATGGGATTTATTTGCGAAGAGTACAAAAGTTGCAGTCAGTATTATTAGCAAGGGGCTATGGACATTTTGCGCATTTGACAAGACACTTATCCAGAGTGGTGTTGAGGGAACAAGGCCCATTGGCAGAATCAGTAAAGCCAGGATTTTAACTCCCAACCTTATGATCAGAAGTCCAAAACCTTTATGTGCTGATTTACCACAGAAAATTTTGCTGTAACAAGATAACTCGATGTGACTTTGCAAAAATACTGACAGGGTATGGAAAAATATAACAATCAAGAGTAAAGCACACAACAGGTGAACACAGTTAGGTACTAATGGCATGAAGGGGCTTGGGGTTAAGGTTAGAACATAAATAAAAGCTCATGATAATGTAAACCAAAGCCTTGAACTCTTTTAACTACATAACAAATTCTGATGTCATACTTTACCACCCCACCCATCATATCTGTTAAACAGTTTGTAATTCATTTGTTGATTAATGATTTTTTTTGTTATATGCAGATGACCACGTTTCATAAAAAAAAAATACCCCATTTGCATATTTTATAAATATAGATCTGTTTGTAATACATTATATTAATTTTTTATTATATGAATTATTTTCACATTTTTCAATGTGATATTCAAAATAGAAGAAAGAATAAGCCTATTAGAGTGCAGTGTCTGGCTTTATTAGATCACAGCGCCACCAATAGACTAACCGACACACCACAAAAACACTGCAGCGTTTCAGAACCAAGCTCGGTCGATACGAGTTTTTTCCCCCCTTATCCCCATGTGTTAAGCGAAGTGAATAGTGTTTGTTTTGTATGGCCCGTGGTTCTGTGAGCTCTCATTATTGTCGGCTTTAATAGGTATCCAAATAAACAGATAAAGAAATAAAGGCCGGTGTTGTGCTAAACCCCGCTGAGGCTTTGGAAAGCTCATCCAGTCCTAATCCGCCTAACTGTTCAGCTAACTAGCATGTAGTCATTAAGTCTTTCATATGCACAATGTACTCTTTCCCTGCTGAGGAATTACTAAGAAGTAGCTCCTTACAACCAAATGACACTTGGTATACGGTATGAACAATGCTAGCAGTTTGGCTAGCTAGGACATAGCAATGAAGTCTTCCAGTACATACTAAAGAACTGTTTCAGAATATCAATATTCTATAATAATTGTGTTAATGTATTTTCAGTATGGTTTCAGTATTTTCATATTGAGTTAATCTTAAATTGAGTAAAACAGTGTGTGCTAGCTCTATACACCTGAAACCATAAAGCTTAATTGTTGATGGATTGACCTATAGACCAAAAAAATAACCAAAAATAACCTATCAATTCTAAAAGAATCAGCCCAAGCACGTTCTTCGATCACTTCAGAAAGTAGTAAAAATCTAATCTACCTCATTTTCGGTTGTAATAAATTAGGCTTTGGGTCACACTGGTGTACATGAGGGGAAAGGAGCACTCCTAGCTTCATCCAAAACCCCAAAATACGCAAATTGATAAGGCAATTTGAACTTGCTAGCTCACGTCTTGCTAATCCACCCTTACTGCAGGAAGCATTACATGTGAACCCCTTATTATAGTAATTTATAATCCTCACCCAGAAGCGGATCAGTTCCCCTTTACCTGCATCCTCATGTCATTTCGGAGTTTTTTTTTTTCCTCACCTCTTGCTTTTTTCCTCACCTCTTGCTTTTTTCCTCACCTCTTGCTTATTAGGGATCATTTGGGAATAATTTGGGGATGAATCTGAAAATGAGTAGAGGACATGCAATTCGTATTCTGTTCTATAAAAAGTGACCAAATGTTTCATGGTTAGGATTAGAATGTTTCAGGATTAGCATCCTAAAATTAGCATGAGCAGGATGTAACCATCCACAGGCAACATGCAGTGAAGTGCAGTGAATGAGGGGTCTATTAAATTAAATGAAATAAAAAATATATAATAAAAAAACCCCCAGAAAGAATAAGAATTAAAGTAAAAAGTATATAGAAAATAAAAATAGATTTTTTTTCGTATTAAAATAACAATAGAAATAGACATTTATAATAAAAATAGAAATTATATTTAAAATTGAATAGCACACAACTTTCAGTAAAAGTACGAATAGAATTTGCAGTAGGAATTTTGGTTTTAATAACTACAATTTACAACAAAAAATGTGAAACAATTTTTTATAGAAATAGAGATAGAATTTTGAATAAAAAAAGTCAATTAAGTCAATTAAAATTTTATTTGCAAAAGTTACTTAGGTAGATGTTAATTAGTTAGTTAGTTAGTTAGTTAGTTGGTTAGTTAGTTAGTTAGTTAGTTAGTTAGTAACCTTTATTGCACCAAAATAAAAACTCACTGTGGAAAAGTTTTTTTGTTCACGAGCAACCTGGGCAAGAACTACACGTGGCATTACAGTGAAAGAGGGATTTCACATATGGAGGATGAATACCGTTTTACTAAAGCAAGCTCCAAATCTCTACAATACAACCACACTGTGCCACCTACATCATCTGGAGCAGTTCAGAATCAATATTTGTCTAATAACATGACAAAAACATTAAAATTTTAATAAAATACTGTACAATTTACTCACCAGAAATGCAGACTCATAATGTGCACTGCTCCTCAGAGGCTGTAATCCAGTGGTACCGCTCGGATTCACTGGTCTGGAAGTGGAGAACAAACCCTTTCCTGGGTTGAGACAAGATAGCTATCTTCGGGGTTGGCCGACCTCCTCACCATGTCTAGATTTTCTTCAAAATTTATTTTTAAGTATGTCCGAGACCAAATCAATTACTCTTCCTCCATCAGCCATTGTGGGCGTAAAAAAGTCTAACTGATTTATTAATGTGTGCAGAGCTACAGACGTGTTTTGCCAGTCGAACTTGGCTGTAACAGTTTCCCTCTGACCAACTAATCAGAGGACTGAAAAATGCTGATGCTATTCTGGGCCAGCTAGCTGCCCTGTGAGGTGAATTTGAAATCTGATTGGTTAAAGAAACAGACCCATTGATAATATAGTTTAAGGTACATCGGCCAGCACTACTGAGTGTGAAGGCCCTGGGCAGATTAGACTGACATGGCAGCACATAGAGGCTGAAATCTGATTGGACTAAAAATCCACATACACGTACTGGAAGCAGTGCGGTCAAACGCTACGAAATAAAGAGAATAAACTGTTGGGAATAAATTAATAAAATTTCATGGAGCAAATATTAGAATTTAGGATGTAAATGTAGGTCAGTGCTTCTGATAGCGTTTAGGCCAGCAGAGAAGCCCTTGCTGCGGCTATACACAAAGTTTATTATAAGTGTCATTAATCTAACCAGCATAGGGAGTACAGTACGCTTTAATTGAACTTGTAAATTAACCTTTTTTTCCCCTCTCAGTCCTAACAAGGGGAACAGCCAGCTGAATTTCTGTGAAGATTGTACTGTCCGGATTTGACAGAAACGATGGATGACAAATAAATAGGTAACAGAAAAAAAAAAAAAACGCAATAAAAATTCAAACAGGAATTTGCAGTAGAATTTACAGTAAATAAAACAAACAGGAATAGAAATTTAAAATAAAAACAGTATTTAAATATGTTAGCATTTACGTTCCACCAGGCAGAAACAGTATGGCTAATTTGTCATTTTCCTAATAAAGCACAGTGTGCAAGAAGCATAATATTTGTGCTAAATATCCATGTGTGTTATAAAACCAGGACTGAGGTAGTGGATGTTTTAAGCTCAAGTTCTAGTCCTTGGTGTTTTCCTGGTTGAGGGCCTGTACGAAGAAGCTCCTCCTTCTTCACTGTGCATTGGCATTCACAGAGATGAAATGCTTCCCTGACTGCAACAGATACTGTAAAAGAGACCATTGTTTGGATGGTGGAGGTCCTTCATGATCTTTCTTGCCTTGGGCCAGCGCTGCTAGCTGTAGCGTTTGAGTGAGTGTTAAGCTCACAGAAAAAAGAATGACCACGTTATGAACGCAGCTTTTGATTAATTTTAAATGAGGCTATTAATTTGTTCAAATATTAGGAAATATAAATATATATTGGGAAAAAATATTTTGAGCAGGTGCAAAGAAAAAATGGTCAGGTTTAAGCCACTCCCATTTCTGGTTTAAATCCAAATACCGATGGTCTCTAATTTGGTTTAACTTACGATTTTTCGATCTTACAGTGACGATAGCGATAGCGTGCACCCGCTGCCACATACATATATACAGTATATCCTGTAAATGACTGTAAAATGTAAATTAAATAATTAACAAATTACAGTATACTACACCATCCTGACCACCATTCTTTAATAAGGGTAGGGTAGGCCATGTCTCGACGATATTTACATATGATACGTGGCTATTGGAACACATTTCCATCGTGAAGCACGGACAACCTGTACAAGAGCACAATATAGATATAGATATAGAGAGTGGCATTGTGTTACACATTTATAGCCTACTATATGAACTACAGAGGTATTGAGAGAATGAAAAAACAAGGAATCACAAACCAAATCCTCATCCTATTTCTGTCTCTCTGGACCTGCCTCTATTTACCCATCGCTCCCTTTGTCTCTCTCTCTCTCTCTCTCTCTCTCTCACTCTCTCAATCTCTCTCAACACACACTGAGCGGAGTAATTAGATTAATGTGGCAGGGCTGTGATGGAGGTCCTGCAGCATCAGCACCCGCCATCTTTTTCTCTTTCTGGTATTGATTTGAAAATCTGCAGAATATGAAAAGGTGGCACTAGGAGATGAGAAAAGGGAGGTGGAGGTGGAGGAGGAGGAGAAGGAGGTCAGAAGGAAAGCAAGGAGAGAAGTGAAGACAGGGGACATAAAGCATAACTCTCATGACTGCCTGTCATACACACCAAATGGGATTTATTCAGCTTTGGGCAAAAGAGATGCCAATCATCCATCTCTTCCTCACTTTCTCCATCGTTTCCATCGTTCTATCATAATTCCATTTAGTTTGGTGCCAGGTTGGCTTTTTATTAGCTTCATTTTTTATTTTTTTTTATATTGACAAAGAAATTAGAAGGTGCAGAATGGTTGATTTAAAGGCTAATGTAAATAACAAATACGTATACTGCATGGCCATATTTTTAGATAGGATGTACTGTTGGATAAAAAAAAAAACTATTTGCACTACTATATATGGACAAGTTTATGGACACCTGACCATAAGATTTGCTTTTTGAGCATCTTATTCCACATTGTGTCCCCATTTGCTGTTATAATAATCTACATTCTTCTGGGAAGATGATCCACTAGTTGTTGTAGTGTGATTATGGAGATTTGTGCTCATTTAGCCAAAAGGATGTTACTGAAGTCAGGTACTGATGTAGGTGAGAAGGTGATGAGGCCTGGGGTTCAGTGTTCCAATTCATCCCAATTGTGTTCAATAGGGTTGAGTTCGGAGTTCTATAGCAGGCCATTAAAGATCTACTCCAACCCATGTACAGCAAATCTACATGGAGCTGGCTTTGTAATCAGGGGCATTGTCACGCTGGGACAGGTTTGGGTCTCCTAGTTCGAGGGAAAATTGAACGGGGATATTGTATTGTATTGAATCCAAAGACATCCTATATAAATCTGTGCCTGCAACTTTGTGGTAACAGATTTAGGAAGAACCAAATATAGCTGGAAATACACATACACATACACATACACATACGTATCTCTATTTTTTACCTTCTGTCCACACAAACAGAGGTTCTCTCTAAAAGTAGATTTATCTCATTCAGCAAATTTTTGTATCGTAGTGTGGAATGAATAAACCGACTCATTTAAAACTGCATTTTTTAAGACATGTGACCCATTCAACTCACAACAAATAAGATCATGGACGGTGTTGGATGTTATACCTGATTTAATAGCGTCATTAAAAGATTAATGTCACTTCGTTCTGCCTTTATATCGATTTTTTTTTCAAGCGGACACAGTGCTCACTTACAACTGTATCAGGTTATGGTTTTACACATGCACCACTCAGGGAGGTGAGTGTTTTTAGACATTTTAGTGTGGAAGAACAAATTTGGGTAAAAAAGTTTGAAAACACTGGTGTAGATAGAGTGGATTTTATGACAAAAATATATATATTTTTAAATCTACCTGCATTTATTTACCTGCATAGTTCACTTTAGATCCAATACATTGGAAAAGTCCTTACTTTGGCCAAAAAAAAGTCCCATGTACAATTTGCCTTACAACTGGAAAACAGCTACTGACGCCAAGCTAATTCCATTTATATACATTGGAGTTCGGGATTCAATTTGTTTCCATGCCAGGTACCCACACAAGCCCTTTAAAGTAGTTTGACTCAATTTCTGAGATCCAATCATGGTTTATTATGCAAATTATTAGAGAGTGAAATGGTCACCGAGAATAGCTGTAATCATTAAAATACAGTAAAGAGCTATCCAAACGCAAGATGATCAAAACAGGAGAAAAACATGGATCGAACTATAGAGGGAAGGGCACGATTATGCTGTAACAAAAATTGCAACAAAATAGTGTAGGCTGCTTCAATGAGAAAAAAAAAAAACAATAGCACTTTTCCGAACATTTCCTAATGCAACATTTTCAATTGTAAACCTGTTTCTATAAAATATTGGGAATATTGACCTCTGCTGGCAAGGAGGGGTATTTTTCTGTGCCATTGTGACAACATGCATGCTGAAGAACCGTACCTGAGTAGCTGAAGTTGAAGTGATTCAAGTTTTGCCAGTCTAATAAATCTCTAAAAAGCATGACAAAGCAAAAAGAGAATTAATTTTTTAACAAATGTTTATTTGTACAGTGCTTTTAACAATGGGCATTGCCTAAAATCAGCTTTACAAAGATAAAGTGGTAAAAAAAGAATTCAACTGAAGGATATAATTTTATCAGAGATGGGAATTAATGAAGTACAAAAACTTTGTTACTGTGCTTAAGTCGATTTTTCTAGTATCAGTACTTTAGTTCACTATTTTATTTTGTACTTTTACTTTACATTTTTTACACAAATATCTGTACTTTCTACTTCTTACATTTTTAAACCACGTTTGTTACTTTAGTTTCAATCCATTTGGTGACATGATCAATACTTTTCTCCTGGCTCTCACACACCGCAGACGTAGTCCAGATTATGAAGCTAATGATGAGAAGGCAGAAGGGAAAGAGAAGTATGAGGGTAACGTGGATGAGACAGAGGGAGTCAGTGATTCAAAAATGAGTGAGAACAGAGACATTCCTGATCACATGATCATCATAATCTTTTCTCTGCTTGTGTTCTATATGGTGGATGTTCAGTCTGGATACTTAGACAACAATATATGAAATCATTTTATATTAATATATGAAAATGATGTGAGGTCCAGTTTCCAGCGTGACACTAAAACAAGTAGTAATAATGGTTACTTTTTACTTTACAACATGTCAGAGCCCAAACTTCTTTACTTTAACTTGAGTGAAAAAGTGTAGTCAGAACTTTTTTTCAAAATATTAGTATCTGTACTTCTACTTAAGTGAAGGATGTGTGTACTTTTGCCACCACTGATTGTTATCCATCATTTCTTATTCTATATATTTTGACCTTTTTTTCTCAATTTTTTCAAGTTACCTCGCCATGTCTACCAATAGTTACCTAGTTTCCTAGCCATGTGTTAGTATTGAGTGTCATACAGGCCGATGCTTATTACAGTTTACATCACTTAAAGTAAAAAAGGCATGTAACATTTAAACAATAGTATCAAGATATTTTGTTGAGAATAATATCAAACAGGACTTTATAATATTGAGGACTGAATATGTTAAGATGTTTGTTCTCTTTCACCATTTTTTATTCTCCATTTGCTCTCATTCGGCTTTTATCTCTGACCTTAAGTTGTTTGTGTGTGTGTGTGTGTGTGTGT
>JAAIIK010000023.1:3626180-3641013 GCA_014706435.1 Silurus glanis
ACACACACACACACACACACACACACACACACACACACACACACACATAGTCGAATATGTGAGAAATGCAAAGCTTTCCCAAATCATCTACTATGGCCTTAATATTTAACACTTTTGTATTAATCCTGAACATTAGAGACCGTTAATTTTGTACAGTAACTCGCCTTCACTCCAAATAAATAAATCATGCGAGACACAAAACATTTGCCTCTGGATTTTTGTTTTCTCGCATGCCACCAGATAGAGTGTGTTGTCTGCATTTTCTGACAGAAGTGTCAATATAGCTTAGCCTCCTGCTGTGTGTCTGTCACGTGTGTGTGTGTGTGTGTGTGTGTGTGTGTGTGTGTGTGAGTGTGTGTGCGTGCGTGTGTGTGTGTGTCTGCGGGGGTGGATGTGTATGCTGTCTGAACTCTGCATGTGTTTTTGATGAGTCTGATGAGAGCAAAATAAAGATTTCCAAACTAGCAATAGCTGCAAGCAGCGATTTACGGGGTCCAAACACCTATTACAAATATATGACCCATTGTGTGGTCCATTAAATTACCAAACTTTGCAGAACAATTGAGAAAGAACATGTATTTCAAAATGTTTCGAAACTCGCTCTGTTTTTATTTATTTAGGTTTGCACACTATCACCTTCAAAATAGTCCCCTTGCCCAGCAATACAGCGCTCCTAGTGTTGTGTCCTGGAAGTCTTTTTGAAGCGTGTCAAGTACCTTCTGCTATTCGTGCTGGTTCTCTGAAAAATGGTGACATTTGAGCTGAATCTTCATCTTTTCAGAGCTCGGATTGCACACGTGGTCAGAATAGCAGACGTGGTAACGCACCAGCTGCGAAACTCCCGATGTACACAGGATGATGTCTTTTGACACACCAAATTATGACGATCGGTGCTCCCTGTGACTGTGACAAAACCAGTCTCGAAACGTTTTGACACCACCTCGCACTCTTTTCGTTTTATGAGTAGAGCTGAATACTAGATCTGTTAAATCCCCCTAAAAGCTGATTGGCTGATGGCTGATGGATTTTTTTAATATGCTTTCTCGTGACACATGCCATCAGTCGTGCCTTCAAAAACAAAATGAGAGTCAGTATAGCGGCTCGTTACTCTCTTCATCTAATGTCTCCTCGCATGCTGTGGTCCCTAAACACTTCCCAGAGAAAGGAAGTCCTACAACATTGATTAGATTAACACACGCCCGCTGCCACTCCAGTTGTTGCCGGGGGGGGTTGCAGGAATTAGTATTATTGAAAGTGACGATGTCCCTCTTCTCAATAATTTCATCCGGGTCGATTTTTTCCATCCTCCGAGTCGTTGCTTTCTTAGTGTTTTATGGTGACGGTCATTAAAAAGACACCCAGTGGTCGGCGGTCTGTTTTAATTTGCACAGCAATCTCTGGGTCGCAGCTCGCTCCGAGAGGCTTAATCGATTTATGTAAAGCCTTGTGTTCTATACTCATGTCATTTCAGAGCTCTCAAGCCTGATGGAACACTTGTATTTGTGACATAATCTGTTTTGCTGTTGTTCTACAAGTTCACATCCCAACTATAGCAAAACCAGGAGTCTGAAAGAGAGTTTCTCCCATCATGTAGCAGTTCCCATGGTGATGAACATATGCTTGTTTGATTTTGGTTGTAGTCCCATGAGTGCTAATGCTACCTGATTGTGCTCACCTGTTTTGTGTTCATCCATATTCATATTAGTGCTGTATGGACTCCTTTATGTAC
Source organism: Silurus glanis (assembly GCA_014706435.1). NCBI lineage: Eukaryota > Metazoa > Chordata > Actinopteri > Siluriformes > Siluridae > Silurus > Silurus glanis. The sequence goes on from JAAIIK010000023.1 coordinate 3,627,910, forward strand.
ACCGATCAGGCATAACATTATGACATTATAACATTATGAGCAGTGAAGTGAAGAACACTGATTAGTGGGTGTGATATATTTATTAGGCTGCAAGTGAACATTTTGTTCTCAAAGTTGACGTGTTAGAAGCAGGAAAAATGGGCGAGCGTAAGCATTTTTTCAGGAGTTTGACAAGCGCCAAATTGTGATGGCTAGACGTCTGGGACAGAGCATCTCCAAAACTGCTGCTCTTGTGAGATGTTCCTGGTCTGCAGTGGTCAGTATTGTTCAAAAGTGGTCAAAGGAAGGAACAGTGGTGAACCAGCGACAGAGTGACGCTCCTGTAGCTCATTTTGCTGAAGAACTTAATGCTGTTAATGCTCAGCAAAAGGGGGACCAACACAATATTAGGCAGTTGGTCATAAAGTTATGCCAGATCGGTATAAACAACCTTAAAATAACCCCTGACATTTCCAACCATATGTGGTTTATTCCCAAACTGTTACCATGAAGTAGGAGGCACACAATTGTATAGGGTACCATACCATGTATAGGGTACCGAATGCAATAGCATGAAACTTTCCCTTCACTTAACCCCTTAGGAGACCCAAACTTTTTCCAGCAGGACAATGCCACTGTGCCCGAAGCCAACTCCATGAAGAAATGCTTTACATGCGTTGGAGTGGAAGATCTTTAATGGCCTGCTATAGAACTCTGACCTTAACCCTATTGAACACCTTTTGGATGAATTGGAACGCTGACTGCACCATTCATCTGTACATGACTTTATTTAAGCCCTTGTGGATAAATGAGCACAAATGTCCAAAAGTACACTTCAAAATCTTGTGGAACATCTTCCCAAAAGAATGGCGGTAATTATAAGATCAAATTGGGACTAAACACAAAATCATGAGACTGAAAACGGGAAATAAAGACATAAAAAAAAAAAAAAACCTTAGAAACTAAAATAAAACATCACCCCTAAGCCCCTTTGTCTTTTTTTTTTTTTTCAAAGCAGGTGCTAAAGCCACAGTGTGAGCAGCTGTCTGCTGAATCAAACTGGTTAATTAGTGCACAAAAAAGAGAGCAAGACTTAAGGAAGAAACGCTTGCGGGACATCTGAGGACACACTCAATCTCCTCAGGAGTTTTACATCAGTGTGTGCACAGTTCATACTCCAGTGCTAACAAAAGCACACATTCTCTCATGTTCATGGGCAGGTGGAGACATAAAGAAATGGAAAACATGGATGAGAGCTACTGACTTAATTACAGAGAGAGAGAAAGGAAGAGAGGGGGAAAAAAAAAACGAGAGAGCATTCGACAGCAACACGTTGCGTTTAACCATCACAGGATTTGTGTTTATTTCTATTTAACCCATAACGTTTTAATAACGCACGACGAACGCTAGGTTTATGTCAATGCCTTTCTTTTCGCTTTATCGTTTCTATAACAACCAGAATTCATCCTTGCAAAGCGCAATTGTCTGCCACACAAACGCCTAATGATAAACAGATTAAAACACAATGAACGAAAACAAAATGCTAATGATGAAACATTGTATAATGACACTCGTGAATGAAACGTAAATTATCGAAATCAGAGACGCTTCATTTCATCTTTTTTTTTTTTTTTTTTTTTTTTTTTACCTGATTTGAACATTCGGCTGATCGATAGTCAGTCAAGCGAGAAATCTCAGGTCGGATAGCAAACCGGCATTTTTTTTCCCTCTCTCCCTCCTTCGTTCCATGTCTCGTTCTGCGGTCTTCGTTTTGAGCTTGTGCCGACTCCTCCAGCAAAATTATAGAGCGGCTCGCGAATAAAAAATCAAAGGAGCTGAAAAGCATTTGGCTTTGCGGGGAGGGTAAAAGTGAACGCGCTGTAAACCCAACGCTGTCCATCGGTTGCATGAAATAAAAGGCCTCTCGGTTGTGCGATCTTTTCCTCGCAACGCTTTTTTCCCATTAAACAATAAGCCGAAGATCCCACCGTGTTCGTGATAACAGCCGCGTGATAAACCTGCAATCAACTCAGGCACAGGCATGAGGTCGGATGAAAGCAAGGAGTATAAAGGAATAGCTCTGCCTTGGGAAGAACTTTTACTCAATCTTTTTTTTTTTACTCAAAATATTTGTTGCAGTTTTTCGGACGTTAATTTCCACATTTAGCTCCCATTTGCTGTCATAATATCCTCCGCTCTTCTGGAAAGATAAAGAGATGTTTCACTGGATTCTGGAGTGTGCTTGTGGAAATTTGTGCTCATTCAGACACTAAAGTGAGGTACTGATGTAGATGAGGTGAGGAGGCCTGGGGTGCGTTCCAGTTAATCCAAATGGTGTTCGATAGGGTTGAGATCAGAGCTCTATAGCAGGACACTCAAGATCCTTCACTCTAACAAATGTAAAGCATATCTCCATGGAGCTGGCTTTGGGCCCATTGTCGTTCTGGAACAGGTTTGGGTCTCTTAGTTCTAGTGAAGGGAAAAGTGAGCTCCATGAAGATATGGTTTACATGGTTTGGAGAGGAAGATCTTGAGCGGCCTGCGATAGAACTCTGATCTCAACAATACTGAACACCTCTGGGATGAATTGGAACACTAACTGCACCCCAGGTCTCCTTACCTTCTCGCCTACATCAATACCTGATTTTACTCAGGCCTTTGTGTCTGAATGAGCACAAATCTCTACAAGCTCTCCTAAATCTAGTGGAACATCTTCCCAGAAGACTGGAGGCATATACCATACCATATTTATGAGTAGGTGTCTGCAATTTTTTGGCAATATAGTGTGTGTGTGTGTGTGTATATATATATATATATATATATATATATATATATATACAAGTGCTATTTTTCTGTATGTTTTTATAGTAACCAATTGTTTTAAACAAAGAAAAGCCCATGAGGATTTGAACGCAGTGATTTATTCTCTCTCATGATTAGAAACGATGCCTATAACCCGTCTCGATTGACTCTGTATGAGAAAAAAAAGTGACGCTCCATTTATAGGTGAAAGTCTGATGTTCTAGAGAGCAGGAGAGCGATCGATGCTGGAAGCAAGCGTCATCGATCACAGCGTGGTCAGGGTTGATTTGTGAGTGGAGGGAGGAGAGCAAGATGAATGCGGCGAGAGCAGAACACCGATTCAGGTTAAGGCTGTACTGGTGACTGGAAGGTGGTCGAGTTCAAATCAAGGAAAGAGTTTAGCCGTTCGGCTGCAGGCTTTCCATTAAATTCTCAGCACAACTGGTTCACATTCAGCATTATGAATTGACTTTTTAAGGTAGTATTATGACCAAGGTAATGAATATTTTTTTCAAATATGTTTTCGAATGTATAAAAAATTTATAAAAAATGTGCAACAACTGTTGCAAATTTGATGTTAAGGTTTAAATCAGCCAGTCTGGGAAGATCAGATTTTTCTGACTTGAATATTTGGGTCTTGCTCAGCAAAATAAATCATTATTCAAATGCTTTCGTTTATTGTTTATTTATGCAGATTGGAATGAAAGTGTGGCAGATTCTCTCGACGCGTTAACAAAATTCCAATCATGTTTTGAATAAGGAAATAGGAAATAATGCAGTCAAGCACAAATAAGAAACAATTCATTCATCAGTGAGTCGTTCCTCTGTTTTTCACATTATATTTTATTACAATTTTTTAATTATTTTATGAAGAAACTCGTTCCAGGAAGCTGAAATTGGGAATATCGGGGGAGGTGGTAGATAAATGTTAAGGCATTGGACTTTGGAACAAAAATGTCGTGACTTCTAATCCCAGCCACACTCAGCTGCCACTCCTGGGCCCCTGAACCAAGGCCCTAAACTCCATAGCTGCAGTTGTATGAATGAGATAAATGTACATTGCTCAGGATGCTGGCGTAAATGTAAAGTAAATGTAAATGTCACGGATGACTAAGGCTACACTAATCCAGATCAATTTTAAAACGACGTTTTCGTCAAAAACGATCTGTAGGCACACTTTTGGTTTCAATTAATTTCCTCATGCACACTGAAACGTCTGAAGAAGATGACGTCGCTCTACCGCGCACAAGCAAAATGAGTTACAAATGAAACTGGCAAACAAACAAATCGCCCTCTGAGACAACTCCTGAGTCATATTAAAAGTTTGTTCGTAATGAACCACTGGTTTATTTACGAGTTTGCCACAACATCACAAAAATATATACAGATTCCAATTTCTTGAAAACCACTGAATTTATGAATTCATTACTCTTCAAATTGATAAACATGGTCCTGCAGTGTCCTGTACAGTATCAGCGCAGGTAATGAGTACATCATGATGGATTTTACGATTTTCACCTCTACTTGCATTTTAAATAAACGCGTTAGATCGGCAAGGTGAACCGTGAACACCGAGTGATCCGGGGTCGCCCTCCAGAGAGACCCATGCTGCATGTGTTACGCATTTAAGCCATTAATCGATTTGCATTTTCTTTTTGACAAATTGCACCAGGTACAGAAGAGATTTTGTACCAGGAAGAGTGTATATTCCAGATGTGCTGCTTTATGCAGTATTCATGTGTGTCAGTGTGTGAGTGTTTATTTGAATACTAAGTGCTCTTTTAGGCAACATCGGTTATTAATTAAGCACATAAAAGCAATATGCTAAGGGGTGGAGGGCCGAGACGTTGTGGTCCCATCATGAACAGAATAATGAATCGGATAATTTTGCAGCCGAGGGACAGACTAGTAATTACAGTCCTGCTTTGTACAGATAGCAGGATGAGTCGTTGTTATATATATATTATATACATGGTCTTGACAGTGGCCTGGGGTGGAACCGTTTGTGGATGGTGGGAGGTGGCTTTTTGCTAACAATTTGTCCTCTTATCCTTGTTGTTCTTTTACTTGCTCCTACTCCTGGTCCAATCCTACTTTTATTAAGTAAAGGGCTAAGTGATAACTTGCATTTAAACAAGAACTACAAAGATTGAGAAGTCAATATTTTTTTAGTCCAGGGTGGTGATTTACAAGCGTCTGAGCAGCTCAAACCTTTGTTTGTTTGTTTGTTTTTTTACAACCCATTTGTGCTGCTCAGAAGCTTGTAATTCGCCTTGGACAAAAAGATGATTGACTTCCTAATCTATACTGTACTGTATTTCTTATTTAGATGCAAAAAATCGTTCACAGTTTTGTCAAGGAATTGCATCAATCAATAGCCACAAGTACAGGAAAAAACTAAATTGGAAGTAGGATTGAATGGAGGGAAAGTTTATCATGGTGCAAATGAGAGGTGCAGCAACCTCAGCAAAATCAAACTTCATCAATCAAAGGACTTCATGTTCCAACACTTGTATTACACCTAAAAACTCTGAACCCTGGCCCTTTGGGAAAACTGTTTAAAAAACAAAACATTAGAAGCTATCAGGGAAATTCCAGTGGTTTTCTTTACAATTCCACCACAAAATATCAGAAATAGTTGTTTAGTGGTAAAAACATTAGACTTCTGTTTAGAAGATGAGTTAAAATAATTGCACCATCAAGTTGGGCCGAGCTGAGCTTCTTGAGCAATGCAACTACTCAGTTGTATAAATGAGAGTACATTTCTATACAGGGAGTCCATTACCAAATTGTTTTCATTAAATGTATATATTTATATATAAATAGTTTGTTTTTATAAATTATTAAATGATTATACTCAAACCAGTAATACTAGTGTCCAGTATTGGTGTCCACTACTGTCCACTACCTGCTAGTTGCCAAAGGTGTTATATTGGCCCTCATTGGTATCCACTAACTATTTGAAGGTTTGCATGCCACCAATAGAAGGCAACCAGTGACTATTTTCTGATCTCTTACTTGCACCAACAAGCTTCATATCTGATCTCTCATCAACAAGCCTGATATCTAACCACACATCTGCATCAAAGTAAAGCATCTCCCGTTTAGCCAGCTGTTTTGTTGTGTCCCATTTGATCCCATTTCTTTAATATTTGTAACCAAACGTGAGCTTTTCTGGGAAGCTTTTAGAGTAAAAAAAAAACCTGTAGTGCATCCTTTATTTCTAGATCAATTTGTATCAGTTTCAAAGACATAGGAACTGTCCATGGTTCTGAGGAAGGGAAAAAAATGCTACTCCATTGGCTCTTATTCAGAGCAATACAATGATCTTCTTGATCCACAGTTGAGCATTTAGGACCTTGCTTCAGGCCCCAGAAGTGTCAGTTTGTTCCCTGGCAGATTAGAAAATTGAGCTAAATAAAAGATGATTTGGAATACCAAACTCTTTACCTTCATCTTTACATCTCACTTTTATCTTATTTTAAATAATAATAATAATAATAATAATAATAATAATAATAATAAAAAGAAAAACTAAAACATTTCATGTTCTCTCTCTCTCATTATGGTGTTCAGGTTTTTGCTACTGAATACATCACTCCAAATCCAGCTTCAAGGTTGAAGGTCTTTATTTTGTTCAGTGTAGCGCAGCAGCTTCACTCATTATAATGTGAAAGTGAACTTTTGACTTCTTTTGAACGCTTATAGATACTGAGTTCCAGCGCGGTTAGAGCAAGATGGCTAAAGCTAAGGACCTAGAGAGGCGTTCAGAATGATGGACTTATGACCTTTATACTAAGTGCAATATACATTAGTCTGAGTAGAAATAGTGTAATATTAATATTGCATGGGTTTGATATAAAAAGAAGGTTATGTAGGAGGGTGTGCAGATGCAGCGCTGACTTTCAGACATTATAGTTTTTTATCTTTACTGTCTGTGAGAGAGAGAGAGAGAAATAAATACAGAGAGAGAGAGAGAGAGAGAGAGAGAGAGAGACATGCAGAGAGACAGAGTGAGAGAGAAACAGAGTAAGACAGGCAGAGAGAGAGATACAGAGCAAAAAAAGACAGAGATACATATAGAGATAAAAGAGTGTCAGAGGGACAGAGTGAAAGAGCGAGACAAACAAAAAAAAGAAAAGACAGAGAAATACATACAGAGACAGACAGAGAGAGAAAAATGCATACATCCTGTACAGAGAGATAGATACGTACAGAGTGAGAGAGAGGTACATATAGAGAATAAAAAGTATGCAAGAAAGAAAGAGAGAGACCAAGTGGAAGAATGGAAGAGATTGAGAGAGATACAAGATACAGAAAAAGAGAAAATACAGAGAAAAAGAGTGAGAGAGAGAAGACAGAGTATACACAGACTACATATACACAGACTACATATATATTATTCACATATATAAAAGAGACACTGCAAATTCAAACACTGCACATTAAAGGGTTAAATATATAATATATAACGCTATCAACACTGTTAAATCCTCATTACCTTCCTACAATCCTAGAATTTCAAATCTCAACCTTCTCATCACTCATCTCAACCGAATCTTGCACTATTACCCACATTTCCTTTTGCTTGTATGCTGGACACCTTTATTCAAAAGCACTTAAATTGAATTCACAAGTGACCCACAGCACAACAGAAACACTGCGCTTTTAATTAAAAATGGCAGCAGAGATGAAAGTGTGACCCTGTGACCACAAACAAATGCACGATCCTGATCACGTCGTAAACAAGCCCAAGACAACAGACCAGACAGAGCTCAATAACAAGAGTTGTTGTTACAAAACACACTTGGACCAGCACGTATACAGACACACGCACGTCTACTGAAATGCCTCCAGAAAAAGACTGCTGGCTTACGGCCCATGTTCCTGATGGAATATTTAATATTTCAGTCATTGACGCACCAGCGAGTAAACAACCATAACAACAACAAGAACAACAAAGTGAGGTTATAAGCCTCAAGGATCAATTAATGTGTAATTTCATAGAGCCGCCCTTTTACAAGCCAAAGCCTCCGTGGAGAACCAATGAAAGCAGGCTAATTATATTACATGACTGCCGTTCGACTGCATTCGCCTCCTAACTCTGAGTAACAAAGTTGGTGATAGTTAGAGACCCACTGCTGACATTCCGCATCCTTTTACAGCAGTGCAGGGAAATTCTTTGTTCTGATTGGTTATTGTTGATTTACCAGACAAGAGTTTAATTAAATCCCAGGTTTAGGTGTTTCAGTTTACACTTTAAAGAGTGTGGCTTTTACATTTTATATACTGTCCTTTTTTTCTTTTGAAATTTCGGTTTACCCAGAAATCACTGCATAGAAAATGGACAAATCTTTTGCTGATTTTTATTATGAAGTGTGTAGATTAGAAATGTGTGTTCACAACCTTGTTTCCCTGTGTAAAGGCTGAGAAAGAAAGAAATGCCTGTCTTCAGGAATGTTCAAAATAAACGAATCGTTTATGAACCCAACAATAATGTGTGTTCGTCTAGCTGTAAAAACCTGCCACAATTAAAACAGGGTTGAACAAAGATAAGAGTATTTGTTCCTGTCTTCCTGTCTTATTTGTCTCTTCCCCGAAATCTCTTGTCCAACTATCCATCCCTCCACACATTCTATTGCTCCGTTCAAGCTTTCAAGCTTGCATACTTCTCCTTTTATGTTTCTATTCTCTTTCTTTCCCTGCATTATCTCTCTTTCACTCACTCACGTTCTTCCCTGTCACATCTCTCTGCTTGCGTCTCTTTCTTTCTTTGTACTCTATTCTTTCTTTCTGTCCCCTTTTATTTCACGTCATACATCTTTCAGGTTCTCTATACCGCCAGGCTCACTTTCTGTTCATCTTCCTTTCATTCTTAGTTCTTTTTTATATCTTGCTGTTGCGATCAATCTTCATTTTTCCGCTGCTTCTGCGTCTCTTTCTTTCTCTCTCTCCTCATATGTGTTCCCTTTCCACTCTACAGCTCTCCTTCCTCTTCGCTCAGCAACCTCTCTCTCTCTGGCGGTCAGCTGACACGCTCTTTCATCCATCTCCACTTCATCTCTCTTTGTCTCGGAGGAACTTTAGTTATATCCAGTGTTCTGGGGAATAATGAGACTCGCACTACTTTGTGATAATCCTTCGTACCTGAGTGTAAATCGGGAGGATGATTACACATTAGAGCCCTGAGTAAACCAAGGTGCTACTTTATCACGAACACCTTCCATAGCGGTGTAGGCTTACCGACAGCAGCCCATCTGTGCACAATGTGTCCAATGATATATTAATAGAAAAGGGACCTTCTTCCTCCGTGGCGATGGGGCGCCGTTGCATTCGGGGTATCGTTCAAAATGGCCACTCTGACCACTCTGACTGCACTTGGTATCATTTTGCTGATTTTTCTACACTTTTTTTCCCCACTTTTTTCATTACATTTTAATTTTCACAAAATATAATTTGAAAAAAATATATATTTCTACAGTTAATAAAAATAGAATGCAGGAATAAATACAGAATTTACAATGCAATATTCAATATTGAAATAGAATTGCAATGGAATCAAATGAAATAGGATCCTATTTTATATAAAAATGAATGAAGACAAATAGAAGAGGAATACAATCGATCTAACAATATGAGTAAATATATATGCAATCAAATCAAATGATAGTTTAACAGTTCTCTTTCATTTTACCGCATTTGCAATTACAGTCGAACCCACTTATCTCGAACTGGGTTAACTCGCCAACCCTATTAACTCGACGTTTTTGAAGTGGAACCGCCAAATTCTCTCTTTGTCTTAGCATTTTCTCATCGGTTATGTTGATTCTTTTATGTCGCCGAACCCTAGTATCTCGAGCACAAAAGAGGGACAAATTTGCCACTTAACGTCGGTTATCTCGATCCCCATGACCAATCGCCTGCTTTTGAAAATGTTAGTTATCGATGCCACTCCACCATCTCACTACCGTATTTCCGCGTATATAAGACGTGTCTTATATACGTAGCCTCTTTAATTAGCCTCTTTAATTATATACGTAGCCTCTTTAATTGATTTCATGTCAGACATTGATTAAATTTTTTCGAAAAAGTAAAGCTTGTGAGACTCGCTGGTGCACAACATTTCCGGATCACGTGCCAGAAAAACCTCCGCCTCGATTAAACAGCCTTCCCGGCATCTTCATTGCAGCAGATATTATTTATTTCTCTTTTTTTTTCTCGAATGTTAGTTATTGCTTATTTATCTCTTTAATCTCATAAAGGCTAAGTGCGCTTTTAACACTCGCAGAGCATTGCGCCGCTATTTGCTTTTTGAAAAGCTCAATAAAGACATTGCATTTGAGTGGTTCGGCTTCGGCGATCTCATTTAAAAAGTTTTTCGACGCAATAAATCCAAAGTACACTTCGGTTTTTCGGAACTTCGGAGCAGAAACATTGTACGTGTGCAAATTTATCCTTTAAACGAGTGCACTTAAACTCTATTTGGAATGCTTTAAGATGACTTTATTGGTGCGTATGTGTGTGTGTGTGTGTGTTTGTGTGTGTGTGTGTCTAGCATTTCCCACACTGGCCCATTTCCCAAAGCCATTATTAAATCCCCTGGAAGTGAAAATCAGATTTTTTTTTTTTTCCCAGACATTTTTTTCTGTGTAATTAAAATGATATTAAATTACATTATGGACCAGTTAAATGGAACTCGAAAGGCTGAATTTGTCCGAAGGGCTTCGAGTTTAATGTTGCCTGCCTAGGATCCCAAATTAGGGCCACCGCTGTGTTTCTAATGCTAATTAACAATGATTATCTTTCATTTATGGCTTCCAAGCAGTATGCACAATTCTGAGCAATTTAATAGAGTAAATGAAAGCTGGTGGTCGCCAATCATGTGGCCGCAAATTTGCATTATGCTAATTATTGTCGCTTTTATTCATTCATCTTGGGTAATTGCTCACTTATGGTTACAGTGAGGTGAATCATGTGAGCCATGTGATGAGGGAAAGCACTTTGGTGAAAGCATTAGTTCTTTCTGTTGCCTGGCAACATGTATGCGTTTTTTTTATCGAGGAGAAATGTATGGGTGCCCAGATGAAGCATGTGAAGTACATGAGTAAAAGCCTTCATTTTTTACATGAACATGAAACAGCATCCAGTATGGAGACAAGTGCAAGAATGTGAGTATCATGTACTTGTCGGCATAAACCCGAAACACCGCACTGTAACATTTAGCGACAGGGCGAGGGACGAGGACGGGGTTTTATAAGGCTTGGCCAAAATTTTAATTCAGGTCACAGGCACAGGTCAAAATGGGAATTTTATTGGAATAATATGTAACATATTTACAGCATTTGGCAGACGCTCATATCCAGCGTGACTTGCAGTTATCTCATTTATACAAGTATGCTCATTGTGGGTTCAGAGCATTGATCATGGGCCCAGCAGTGGCATCTTAATTTGTGACCGAAGCCCAATTTATTATATAACCGTATTTTCCGGACTATAAGTCGCTACTTTTTTCCCACGCTTTGAACCCCACGGCTTAAACAACGAAGCGGCTAATTTATGGATTTTTCCTGGGTTTTTCCCGGTTTCACAAGCTTCAAGCCAAAAAACTGAACCAATGAAATTGCGGAACGGGTTCAGGTGAACCAATGAAACTCTTTATATTAAATCAGATGCGCTCCCACTGAATCAGACTGCACCACATCATAAATATGGATGAGGTTCCTCTGACGTTTGACCTGCCGCTAACTCGCTAACTCCAGTTGCAACAGAAATCATATAAGCACAGACAGGTTTCCAAAACTCGTGCTTTTTTATTTTTCTTGGCAACAGCGTTACGGGTTAGTCAAAGAAACTTAGAAATGAGCATCAGAAAATAATAAGGACATAATCCTCGGTCTTGCACACATGCAGTAATACCGGCAAAATGCTGCGGCAGGCTATTCCCAAAATGCCGCTCTGCTCTTAAAGGAGCCACAACATATTTCACCCGTTAAACCGTGTAACAGACACTCTCTTTCGTTAAAGCCTGTGTAAAGTTCATTAGTTTCAGTGTAGACACCTGCGGCTTATACACAGGTGCGGCTTATTTATGTTCAAAATAAAAATCTTTGTAAAATTCAGTGGGTGCGGCTTATATATGGGTGCGTTTTATAGTCCGGAAATTACGGTACATATACATATTAGGGATGTGCATCTCCTTGGGCTGATGCGATTCGCATTTTGATGCATCGCCAACGATACTATACATTAAATATACATAGAGTATAAATCCAAAATATAACAGAACTAGGTATTAGTTCTACAAGAAAACAAGGCTTGAACTAAACAACATGAGTGATAAGACTTCACATTTTTTATGACAGGGTGCAAACAAATACAGGTCTAACACAGAACAGGTGAACACAGTCAGGTAACAAAACAGTGACAGGATGGGGTAAAGACCGAATTAGAACAAAAACAAAGGTTCATAAGATTTATGACATTCAAGAACAAAAAAAAATTCAACAAAGAATTAATCATTGGGTTTGAACCTGAGACCCTGGAGCTTTGAAGCCCCCTATTACATTTTTTTTTTCATGATTGTTATTAGATTTTTTTCCTTAAGGTTATCTGTTTCAGCTGTCACATGCTGGAATGCACTCGTAAAGTGCGTGATAAATCTGATGTGTAGATGTGTAAATAATTGGATTGCGCATCGTCTACTTTAGTCCTATGTTCTTAATCCGTGAAAAATAACCCACGCTGACTCGAGGCCATCGCGCGACACAGGCTTAATGCTATAGCGTGATCGATGAGGCCGTCTTGATCTCCACAATCTCATTCCACTTTTTTAACAAAGGCAATCAACGGCTTTCCTGCCCCCCCCCCCCCCCCCCCCTTTTCTTCTGCTGTGGCAAAGGGATGCACAATTATCTACTCTCTCTATGGGCCAATTACTGACGTGCCCACAGCTCAAGTAAGTAAAAGAAGCTATACTGTCTTGTTACGTCCCATCAACACTTGTGTAATAGCCGCTGGAGACGGATCAGTCAAGAGCAAGAGAGTTGCTGATGTGCTTTAGAACAAAGTTTGGCTAACTGGTTTGTCGGGGAAGTTCTCATGTCCACCACTTCTCTGCTTTCTCAACTGAATAATGGTGCAGTTTGGGAGCAGTCATCTTGGGGATCCAGAATTAAGTTTTGCTTTAGCGCTATTTGAGGCTGATCGACGAATATGAAAATGCATACAGCAGCTAAAAAATTAGCCCACGCGAAAAGTAGATTTTAATATATACAAGGATAGATAGATAGATAGATAGATAGATAGATAGATAGATAGATAGAT
>JAAIIK010000023.1:3649930-3673545 GCA_014706435.1 Silurus glanis
TAATGTGGTGTTGGGAATAAAGTGTTGGTAGGAATAATGTGGTGTTGTATTTTAAATAAAGTGTTGAGTGGTAAGAAAGGTGAATGTGGTGGAAGATGTGTCTGGAAATAAGGTCTTGGCTGTGAAGTGGCAAAAACGGTAGTGTGTTGAGAATGTACTGTTGGGGAGACTGTTATTGTGTTGGGAATGTAGTATTGGTAAGATTGGTGGAAATAAAGTGTTGAGTGGTGAGAATGGTGGTGTTAGGAATGTAGTGTTGGTTAGTGGGAATAGCTATATGAGGCTGGAGAGAATAGTGGTGTGTTGGTTAGTGGTTGAATTTTGAAAAGTGAATTGTATATAGAAGTGCTGGGTGTTGGTGCTGAGAATAGTGGTGTGTTGGGAATGTAGTGTTGGTGAGAAAGGTGGAGTGTTGGGACTGTAGTGTCGGCAAGCCTGATGGTATTTTCTAGAGGTCGACTGATTTAACTGATACCGATAGCTGTATGTTGGACTGTTGGATCGTACTTGCCGATAACCAATGAATCGACCGATAAAAAACACCAACATAAAACTCCATGTAAAATAGTACTGGACTTTATTATAGAAATAAAAAACTAGTACTGAATAATGAAAGTGTAAGTGAAGTAAATTGCATGTGCTAAATGATATAAATATATAAATATTCATTATATTAATAAACATAATTACATTAATAATCAATTATAAATAATAAGTTTAATATAACGCTCTCCATGCACCATGCTCTCTCCAGGCAGCACTGAATCTCAAGTGTAAAAACAAACAAAAATGTGATTTGCCTCAATGTCGTAAAGAGAGCGGACCTTCTCAGCCATTCCAGCAACGAATGCTACCCGGAAAAACTATCAGTATCGTTTTTTTGTAGATAGTTCCAGCAATCAACTATCGGTGCCAATTAATCAGCAAAACCGATAAATCGGTCGACCTCTATTGTCTATTGTGTTTGATACTGGTGGTGTGTTGAGAATGTACTTTTAGTCAGTATGCTTCATTTCCTCACCTACAGTGAAGTCTTTCGCTCAATTCTTCAGTGGATTGAGCAGATTTGACTTACAGTAGCAATTTTGTATGCAGTAGCATGATTGATCCAAGGTTTTATTACTTTTTGTACATACCCTTTTGTGACAAACAGGAATTTATTTTATTTGCGCACTGAAGCAGCTGTGCATATTTTTACTGGACTACACTTTTCCGTTTTATATTCGCAGCCAGGTTTTACTAGTATATTTGTGTTAATTATTGTTGCCTTGCCAGATAATGACTCGTTTTCAAAGCTTGTGTGAAAAGAGCACATACGTTAATCACTGTCCTTCCCCTCCTGAGGCCACTAATAAAAATATACTGCCCTCTGCGAGACCCCACATCCCATTTGCTGTTCACGTGACTCTTGTCTTACATAAGCCAGTAATTCAGCAGCTCTAATGGCCTATTCAGAAGGCTTCAAATCTTCAACGGAAGCCAAATTAAAGTTATTAAAGTTATTTCAACTTTACATATGAGCAAAATTTAAGCAATTTGTTTGTGAATAAACAGTCATTGCTCGGCCTCTGATGAAGCCATTTGGATGAAAATCACTTTCAGGGGGATTGTGCCGTGCTGCTATGGATGCCATGAAGCTATATTTGTTACACAGTGGTATATATATATATATTTCATTTCACAGGCTTCTGTGCATCTCATGGAACTTGATCTTGCATGATTTATTGATGTGCTAATAAACTGGAAGCTACACGTTTCTCCTCAAATGGCTAGTAACCTTTAAATAAATTACTCCTGCACCTCTGGCTTTCTTCTCAAAATACTGCAGACTTTGTCTTTGAGTGCTTTTGATTTGCTGGTGGTAGGGTACCAATGGAGTTCATTTTACACAATGTTGATGAGCTTATGTTGTGGTGCTTTCAATTCAGTTTGAGTTTGATATTGAAAATGTTTGCCTGGTGATTTACATTTTACATTTGGAATTTTACATTTGGGACATTTAACATTTGGAATTTTTACAGGAATTCGGTAGATTTGGGGTTAAGGGCCTTGGTGTGGCCGGGATATGCCCAATGCTACACTACCACCTCCCTATGACCCCCTGGTGATGATGTCATGTCTATGGAATGATTCTAATTGGCTACCCATGATATCCAAACAGGACACACCAAGTTTTGAGATCAAAGACTACCAAGTCATATTGTCCTCTGTTACAAATTGCTTGAATTGGTAATGAAAATGTTTTTGTAGGGTCTTTAATATTTGGAAATTTAGAAATTCCTTTATTAGAATTCATAAAAGCGAGGCAGATCATCAGAATACCTCATATTATTGGCATGATGTTCCTCAAGTGCCAGCTCTATATATAGTTAAGCTGCACTTACTCCTAGAAAAAAACCCCAAGAAAATGTAATCTTCCGTCGTATGTCCCAGAAAAAAAAGAATCTGATTGCTGTCAGAATGAGTTTGACAAATTTGACTGCACATGCATCCTCTTGCCCGTGTGAAGATTAGCAGAGATGGAAAGTGATGCCGCTTTTATTTCCTCCATGTAACAAACTAAGACAGGAACAGCACGTGTAATCGCATCACAGCGAGGAGAAAAATCGCCATCTGAGAGTGGTGCATCGAGTGCACCAGACAAAGTGTGAAGCGCATTGTCTTTTTTTTTTTTTTTTTTTTTTTTCATTACAGAGGCAGCAGGAGAGCTGCAGCACGACAAAAACGAGAGACACCCCAGTGATGAATATAAACACATCACAGTCTGAATATAATCACACTTTCTTTCCATTCATTTAAAAAAAGACAGTGATGTCTTGTTTCTTTGCTGCTCGTCTTTACATTGGCGAGTCTCAGGTACAGTGAGTCCAAACATAGAATGATACCACTGAAAACCCGACTTCCGTTTGCTATACCAAGTTTGCTATACCTACACAGGGTAATGGGGGACCTATTTAAGGGTTTTTCAAGGTGCAACCTCAATAATCACACACCCATTCATACACTGTGGACAATTTGGAAATGCCAGTCATATTACAATGCATGTCTTTGGATTGGGGAGGATCCAGAGTGCTCAGAGGAAACATGGGGAAAATATGAGAATTCTACAGCCACATGGTGAAGGCAGGACTTGAGAAGTATTCGATAAATTGTGAATAATTGTCAGTATTTACGTTTGCAGTAGTTGGCAGATGCTATTATCCAGACAAATTATTTAAACAAATGAGCAGTCGAGGGTTAAGGGCTTTGCTCATGTGCCCAGCAGTGGAAATTTGGTGGTGCTGGGATTTAAACTTACAACCTTCCAAACAGAAGTAAAACATCTTACCCCCAAAGCTACCACTTCCTGAGATTTAATCCAGGTATATTATTATTTGCAAACGTATATTACGTTTCATTACCACTTTAATCTCACATTGCTACGACATTATTCTCAAAATATTTCGACTTTATTGTCGTACTGTTACGAATATTTTCGTAATAAAATGTACTATACCAAGTTTTTTTTGTAGTTCAAAAAGGACAAGGGGCTATAAATCTCGAACTAGTTGTTTCGAATTGAAGGAACATCTGTACAAATTAAATTGCAATAACTAAAAAAACCCTGAGTAAAAAGTACGAGTTATGCACTTTCTCAGCAAACAAATTATCTCCCGTTATAGCGTCTTTTATGATTATGAAAGAAATCGCAAAAACAACTTTTAATTGGACGGCATTTCGCTGTCAGCCGGGTCTGCATCACTGGCGTCTGTCTTGTTCCGTCTCCATTTTAATTTCTTGTGAGTTTAGAGCGTTTGTTCTCCGTCAATCAATCAGTGCAGTAGTTTCCAATTATAAGCAAACAAAACATAATTAAGTCAAAGTAAAATGACAGATTTTAAAAAATACTTTAATAAGTGGAAGTACAGACTAAAACTACTCAATTACAATAATGCGAGTAAATGTAATTTGTTACTTTCCACCTCTGCTAATATCTATAGGTCTATAGCTTCAGAAATTCACAGTCCTTTTCCACAAGCTTTCTCCTATTGACTTGTTTTTTATAACTCTGAATGCTCCTGTAGCGAACGACGTGTCTGTCTGCTACTTAATGCATACCGTAGACACTTTGCTCTTTTTTTTTTTATGTAATCGGTGTCCATTTATTGCAAACGCAAACCGGCATGCGCTGACAACGAGGCCAGGCACGTACTGTATGCTTTAATAGCAGGTGTAAATGTAAGGATGTGTGTGTAACGCTGAGCCGTATGTTAATACCTGGTATAGAAATGGGAGCCTTTGAAAGATATTGCAGTGTGTAATTTAACCTCTTTGGGTTCGCTGTTTAAAAAGCAATATACACAGCAGCGCTTGCTACAAGGGCTAAGCGATGTGAAGTCGATTGTAAACGGATCAGCTGCTAATAAAGACTGAGGCTTTGAACAGGAACAATACAGAGGCAGAGGAAAATTAGGCTTTGTGTAATTACAGCCTCACTCGCTTTCTTCGGCTGTGCCTCCATAACGTTCAGTGCAACCGGCAATTTTTCTGTTCATTTTTCATCGTCCCTCTTTTCTTCTCCTTCGCTTACATGTAGTCGATCGGCTAAAATGGGTCCGGTTATCTTATTACGCTTTGTGCTAAAGCATTGACTTCGATGTGGGTTTATAGTAAAGGGAAAATGCAGAATTTAGTTCTTGGAGCTGTTCTAAATAATAAAAAAAGTGGTAAATTGTAAAAGGATAAAAAAAAAAAAAAACCCACATGTTTACACTATATTGCCAAAAGTATTAGGTCACTTGGTCATGTGATTTTTGAGCATTGCATTCCACATTTACTCCCAATTTGCTCTTATAATTCACTCCACACTTCTGGGAAGATGTGCCACTAGATTTTGGAGTGTGCTTGAGGATATTTGTGTTGATTAGCCACAAGGGGATTACGAAAGGCAGGTACTCAGCAGTCCAATTCATCCGAAAGGTGTATAGTAGGGATGAGATCAGAGCTCTATAGAAGGCCACTCAAGATCATCCTCAAGCATGTAAACCAGATCTTCAAGGAGCTCACTTTGTGCACAGGGGCACTGCCATGCTGGAACTGGTTCGGGTTTTCCAAGTTCAAGTGAACGCAAAATTTGATTAAAGCGCATCTAAAGACGTCCTGTACAATTGAGTGCCTCCAGCTTTGTGGTAACAATTTGGAAATGGGTTGGAGTGGAAGTTCTTGAGTGGTCTGCTATAGAGCTCTGATCTTTTGGACCAACCTTTAGACCATTGGGATGAAATTTGGAATGCTGACTGCACCCCAGGAATCCTCACCTCACCTAAATCAGTACCTGACTTTACTAACAACCTTGTGGCTCTATAACAGCAAATAAGAACTAAATGTGGAATCGGAGGTTCCAAAAATTACCAAAGAAATATGGGTCAGGTGTCCAAATTTTTGTCTACACATTGTAGCTAGTGAGTGACAGAGTACTGTATGTATCATTCATTCTTTTTGCTAACTAGACAGGCGGTTTTAAGAGTTGACGTCTCTCTTTTTTCACTTCAGGGCTTTCAGGTGCTTCTGTTATCATTGGAGATTTCTGAACACCTGTTTAACTGTCACCCGTTCCATAGTTTTTATGATAATTGGTTTATCTACTGTATTTACTAGATTTTGGAGTGTGTTTGTGGAGGTTTGTGCTAATTCAGACACAAGGGTGTTAGTAAAGTCAGGAACTGATGTAGGTGAGAAGGTGAGGAGGCCTGAGGTACAGTCAGTGTTCACATTCATCCCAAAGGTGTTCAATAGAGTTGAGGTCAAGTAAACCATATCTTCATGGAGCTCGCTTTGTACACTGAGGCATTGTCATGCTGGTTACACGATAACGTAAATTCATTTATTAACACGCAATTAATGACTTTTTTTTACAAATATAAATACATAAATATGTAGGGCGAAATTAAAACCTTTAATGCAGCACACATTTATTCACGACATCCTTTTTTTTTTTTTACTCAAATAATAATAATATTAATAAACGCCATCAAAAAAATATTTTTCATCACTAAACATTTGTTTTACTGATGCGCCAAGTCTCAAATAAACCACCAAAATCCACCATGAAGCACACATCCGGCAATTAAAACCGTCCGTGTGGAAACATAGCAAAAGTTCCGTTTGGCGTCCTGATGATTTCTGTAATTGAAAAGATTTTAAACATTGGTTTCACTAAGGATACAGTAAACATACATTTGCGTAAGCATCCATATTTGTCCATGGCCATGTTGATTAGAGTATTAGAAACATATAAAGTATTAATTTAAGGTACATTTAGAACAGATACAAATATGCGATTAAGTTTGATACACATTTTGGAGAATGAATTTAACAAGGCTTCCCAAATCTCTTTTAACTCAATTGGTGGGTTCAACAGAATCATTTCTTCCCTGGGAAGAGTTTCAGGTACAAAAACTCCTGCCTCCTTAAAACAACCTCACATGTATTTATCTCAGCTGGATTAACCTCAACCTCGAAACCAAAGAATCGGCTAAAAAAAAACAGTACTCAGGATCTGACACAGTTTAAGTAAGGGTCACCATGACAAGAGCCTTCCTCTTCAGCTGTACAAAAACACCAAGGTTGAATTGTTGAAGCTGACAGCTCACCGGAGCCACTTTTCGGCCATGTGAGACCAGCTGCCACCTCATGTTAAAGCACCGAGATCCAGATAAGAACTGGGAGAGTTCATTTCATCTGGGTCAGGAAGAAAAAAAGAGATGTAATTTTTATAGAAATTATTAATGGTAGGACCGTTGGAGAATGCGTCCAAGACTTTCCTGTGACATCGTAAAATAAAAATAAAAAATGTAAGCTAAAAGTAGAGAATTGTTGAATATAATAATATTAAAAAAACATAATATTAAAAAAGAAACTTTGTAGCAGAATCAACTGAAAAAATTAGATTTTTTTTTTTAACCTATTACAAGAGGAATTTGATGAGGGTTTATAAAACAAATCTGGTTATTTAAAAGCAGCATCCACTTGATGGCACATAAGAGCCAAACCATCTCAGTCAACATGTAAATTTGATCAATTTTCGCCGTCGTTCTGATTGTCGTCCTGATCTTTTGATTAATGATTATAATCAAATAACTACAGACTCTATCGTGTATGTAGATTTATACATAAGTATTATATACAATATAATGGTCAGGTGAGTTAAAATGTTGTATTTATATTGTACCCTGCCTGTCAAATGTTTAGAAACACCTAACCTTTTATTGTTTTTGAGAGACCCATTCATGTTCCTCAAACGAACTCAGTTCAGTCAGACACCGACCTACGACCACTTTCAACTTACCACATTTCGGAGATACGCCGGTCACCTCAGACGAAACAAATTCAAAATAAATAATCGAAGAAAATCAAAATTTTTCCAAAAAAACTTCAAAATCCATGCGCGGTAAGTAGATTTGACAATGACGCAAAAAGTGTGGGGAAGAAGTATGCCTGGCAGGCATGCATTGTGGGTATCAGAGACGCTCTAGTTGGCATGACGTGTTCAGAGCGATCTCATGCGTTCTCGTATTTTGTGAGGTGATTTTACCCTTTGCTGCTTTATTTACCATGGCTAAAAAAACGCAAAATCAGTACGTCTGTTGCTGGTGGAGAAAAGAAGCAGAGGAAAGCAATTTCACTTGAGGATGTACCTTGTCTGCGTCAGAACGCATCGTAGACTAGTCACTTTTTTCAACTTATGACCTGATGGACTTACGACCGGTTTTTCGGTCCCTATCTACGTCGTAAGTTGGGGTCTACCTGTATATAAATATACAGATATTAAACTTTATTATCTTTGAAAAATCCTCCCTTCGCATGAATAACAGTTTTAGACATTCTAGGCACCTGGACGGTTCTTTTCCGCGAACATTCAGCTACAATACTTTTTGTAAAAACCTGCCCGGGTTGTTTTTCCCTAGATGGAGATTTCCTTCTGATCTTGCTATTCAGTTCATCCCAGAGTATTTCAATAGGATTTATGATCAATGATGGATAACACTCTCAGAGTCTCGACGTATGATTTGGGTCATTGTCTTGTTGTATGATGAAATCAGTTCTAATTAGCCACAGTCCAGACTTAATTCCATGGTGTTATAGTATGGAATGGTAGCCATGTTAATTCAGTATTCTTTTATTCTCTTGCAAGTCTCCAACCTTCCCTGCTCCAAAACAACCTCCAAACCATTAAGCTTTCACCTTGATGTTTGACTGTGAATGTGAAGCAGTCTGCTAACATCTTCATTGTTCTTTTGGAGCCAAAAATGCCACATTTTGACTCTTCTGTTCACAAAATTTACTTACATTCATTCACTGTCTAGTTTGTGTGTGTTTTTCTAGTTTGTTGCATACAAACAAAATAACCCATGCATGCATTCCTTTATTTATTGCCACAGGAAAAACGTTGATAGTTTCCTCCTGTATTATACATGTAGCGCTGATGTTCAGTAACGTTTATAGAGAGAAGACTCTCACATTCAATACTTATTACAAGATGTGTACACTGTAGGTGTTCTTATCTTTTTTTGTGAGCCTCAGCACAGTGTGGAAAAGTTTTTTCTTTCAGTGTTGCGCATCATCCAGTCAATCCAAATAAATAACGAGACTTGAGAGCCGCGTTTCGGCGTGGCGGATCAATCCGCTTCAAAAACTCGAAGTGATCACTTCATATACATCGTTAAGCCTGCCTTTCAATTGCAATCATTAAAAGAGCTAAATACATCATCTAAAAGGAGCTAAATACATCTCACTTTCATGCTAATTAGGCCTGATCATAATTAGGTCAGATTTTACATTCATAAGGGTTTTGGGTAGAAAAAAAGATGGCAAAAGCATACTTTTGCAGCATCATAAAAATGTTTTCTTCTCGATCGAATAAAAAAGAATAAGCTGAATGCAAAACATACGTATAAACACATCAAGCTCGAATGTTAATTAGGTCAAAGTGATGCACAGGTTTCTGAGGGGGAAAAAAAGCTTGCGACATGAATTTCCAGCATCGGACCGAGACATGTTTTCATATTTACCATAAATTATCATTCTTGGGTTCCCGTGTCGGGAAAACACACCTATAATCACACCAGGAGTTCATTTTAATTAGAATGAACTGATGACTGATACATTCTCTGGTATTATTATTCTTTTTCCTCATTTCTGAAGGCTACATAACATAGCAGAACATATTAACGTTCATGCTAATAAGGACAAAGCTGGCCTTGATGCACAGAATTCTGCATAAACACAGCATACTTTATTGTTAGACCCATTAATATATTAAACCTTCAGATTTACTCATAGCAAAAATTTGGTTGTTGGTTTTTAGATGCAAAATCAGGTCAAGGCTGCCGCTCAAGCACCAGGTTCTGGGAATAGATCAGAAATAAGTTGCTGCTATGCTTAGACCAGTTGCAGGAGTTTTGAGAGAAAACATTTGTCCCATTTGTATCTAAAACATGATTCCAGCTGCTAAACACTTCTGGGTCTTCTTTGTTGTATTTTGCATTTCATGATACACCAAATGTTTTCAATTGTTGAAAGGTCTGAACTGCAGACAGGCCGTCTTTTCAGCACGCAGAGTCTTTTCTAGTACAAAGCCATGCTGTTGTAATGAAAGCATTGTCTTCCCGAAATATGAAGGGCACTTCACTGAAAAAGACATCGTCCAGATTCTGGATTCGATTCTGTCAGGTTTATGACAACTTGGGACTATTCATTACATGGCAGATTCAAGATAACATTTCCGGATTCTGGATAAAGATGTGGAACATGTTAGTTGAAAGTGTTATTGCCAAGAGGTTAAATTTCATATAAAAATATCAACATGTTCCTTTTTATTTTTAGTATTGCTAACATCTTAAACAATCCATAAAGCACAAACAGTACACATCATGCGCAAATAAAAAAGTGGTTACTTTTTTGTACATTTTGTACAACAAATGTTTTGTTCTATAACTATAATAGCTGAGTATTTAAATAAAATCAGATTAATTTGTGCCAATATTCTGTATGCTGTGCCAATCCAGTGTTCATTTGTGCAACGAAGGAAAGGAAAAGTGAGACAGAGTGAGATAATGCGTTACTGTAAATACATTAAGCATTCATGGTGATATGATGTCTTGCATAAGTATTTATTTTGTGTCCGAAAGCCCTTCCAAGTGGTAATAGAATGTTTCAAATTTTATTTTACAAATAGATAAATGGAAAATAAATCAATCTGTAAGAAATCCCATTATTTAAGACTACATTTCTACAAGAAAAACAGCAACACCCTGATTAAACCATTCCCACAGCAAAGCATGGTAGCTTTGGGTAACATCACATTGACAATGACTTTGATCAAACTTTTTATCTAAACTAAACTTTACCTGGTTATTTTTCCCATTGTTCTATTTTGGTTCCCAATTTAGCTCATTCTTCTCTGACTGGAATAAAACCTGAGGTGACTATTGAGATAGTGTTCAATTTGCCATAAGGTTGAGTGTTGTGACATGCATTCTGAGATGCCTTTTTGTTTACTACACTAATAAAAATAAAAAAATATAAAGGGTAGCCAACCTGCCAGTTCGAACAGGTCTGACCATCCTGTCATCAACAAGGTAGTGCTGCTGCTCAGTGGGTGTTTTTTGTTTTTTGCACCATTCTGTGTAAAGTCTCTCTTGCAGAAAACCAATCAATCAAAGCAGTCCATCTATCACCAGGAGCCATAGTGTGGTAGAAACCCTGAATCCAGTATGATAAATGGTGTTACTGTAATATCGGTTAAAGCAGGAGCCCCTCTGTAGTGTATGCCCGTGCTGTGGGAAGGGTGTGTGGAGGAAGGCATCTAAAGTTCAGTCTTTTGTTTTGACTGGTTCATTGTGTTTTGGCTTTGTTTGTGTGTGTGAATAAGTTGTATTCAAATGATCGTTGTTAACTAAACCTAGCCTCCGAATAACGCAGCAGAAATGAAGCTTGCTGATCTTTATGGATAATCGGCAGAGCTTTATGAGCAATTTGATTTTAAGGAGGGCTTCATCTCGGATGAGTGGTTTAATGAGGACAGAGATGTGAGGCAACACCTGTTTTGTTTGGTAGTAAGTACCTGAGGGTTTTATTTGATGATATTATGATATTGTTTTTATTCCAGGCTGGTGAATTTCACAGTAAACTCAACCGCGTTTAAACTTCTGCTTTTACAATACCATAAGCATTTATCACTCTTGGTAAAGGTTTTCTAACGAATGTGTTCACGTGATCACTGGGAGGATATGTTTTGTCCACAAACAGCAGTAATGGGTTTTTCATGTGCATTTTCTTGCCTTGCCTGGTTGGTTACTGTGAACATCAGGTCCTATGACTGCAGGTCCTAAAATGTCTTAAGGTGCAATTATACTATACATTTACATGTCATGATTTTAGGAGCAGCATCCACTAAATGGCGTGTAAAAAAACAAAATATCTTCATCCAACTGCAGCATTCAGGGTTTTTATACCTAGGAACGTTTCTCTGACTTTTGCTGTCATTGTGCTTGTCATCATGATCCACATTTTAAATCAAAAACCCTCATCAAAACACACATTCAAAATTATTTAATAACTTAGAAAATCCAGAGGACTGCTAAAGAAAATGACTTTTATATAACTGATAGTTTAGAACGGTTATAGAAACTCAAATAATAACTGTAATAGAGAAACCAGTCAGTCCTAGTACTTAGTAATGATCTACACAAGTATGTGCCTGTGATTTTTTTCAAACTTATGAAATGATTGCCTCATTTTTTTGTCAATGTTTTATGAATAAACACCATTTTTAATCTGAAATATCACTTACTCAGCTCAGTTGCAGGATTCTAAAGATGAAAAAAACATGACTCTGCGTTGTACGATTATTATACTGTGAGATTATCAAGCACTTACACCTGCTATACGAGAAAGCAAGTCGATTCCGTGCAATGTATTTTGGATTAATGCCACAGAAATGGCATGTTTATGAATATTTCGAATCTCTCTAGTAGTCACGCTGAGGGATATTTTTTATTCAATAAACACCGTTTTAGATCTGAAATATCACTTACTCGGCTCAGCTGTAGGATTCCATTGATGCAAAACGACGACGCGGAGTTGTACAATTATCATACTCCGAGATTAGCAAGCTCTTACACCTGTAACTTAAGGCCTTTGCTATAACTAAATTCTAGGATCTGCTCTTGACGATCACAATTAGGCTGTGGATGTTAGCGAGGGTTTAATCAAACGCCCACGTGTGACCTCATGGCCACGGTTCTTAATCTCATCCCGACGTTAATGTCGCGATAGCGGCTCAGGGTTTATGACCCACGGAATTAGCTTTATTTGTATAGAGTAGCACACGGTTATTAAGTGCACAGGTCTGGAAGTGCAGCTCTGTCTTCATTGCTAATGGTATGCAATTTTTATGAGCAGAAACGAATCAACCCTTGTGCGCTGTCTTTTTTAATTTTTTTTTTATGCAATTTTTTTCAATGTTTAAATTTCCACTGTCTCTTATTTACAGCTGTTTAATTAATTAGTCTACAGTTTACAGTTATTGAAATCACAAGATCAGCTTAATATATTAAAGCAGTCATTTGTAAAGTTCACAGCCCTCGCCTGTCTGTGAGGCAAACTGCACTTGGAATAAAAATGGGGCAGGTCTTCCTATTCCACCAATCAATTCTGCCATCTTGAACAGCTTGGCTTGTGAGTTGCCTTTTAAGGAAAAGAAACTGGGTCAGAAAATTGTTAACCGATGCCAAAAATATGACAAGGTTCATTGCATGGCAGTATTTTATTTGCTTATATTATACATATTTTAGAGGTTGCATTTAAATGTTACATACTGCAACTTTAAACTAGTACAGTATAACCTGATGCAAGGAAACAGCCGCTTCTAAGTAGCGAACAATCACTGAGGTCGAAGGTGAGTGTATTTAACAGCTTGTCTTTGTCCTTTGTGTCTCTCAGGTGTTTAAGCAAAAGGTGTTGGAGCTTGGTGAGAAGTTGCTGCCGGCCTTCAGCACTCCAACTGGCATCCCACGAGGAGTCATTAACCTGGGCAGGTAGGTGTCACGCTGAGCCGAGCTAAACGCCACATTTCGATGAATAATTAAGTGGGTATACGTTATATCCCCTTCGGAGACACCATGATGATCTCCATAAGTGATTAACAACCCTGATTAGCTAATATTGCAGAAGCAGTCATTGGAGTAATGTAATGAATGTTTGTACATTTTGTTTTTGTTTACTTTGCTACCTTTGTGCCAAACGTATAAAGTTAGCAAAGCTGACTTTGCCTGAGGATAGGTTTAGGCTGTTTTGGTGCATCATGATGCAATGTGCTGTTTGCTTGATGCTAAATTGAAGGTTAAAAATGTAAAAGACTTCAGTTTGGCTGATACAATAATTAAATAATAAAAAAAAAACACGTATTTGAATCTATTCTTGTCATAATTCTAAAAAAATGTAAGTGAATACAAGGGAGTATGTGTTCTGGATATTTAGACCAATGAGTAAAAAACCATGAAATAAACACTGGCAGCATATAATAATAATATTAATATATATTTTAATACACACACCGATGAGGCATAACATTATGACCACCTGCCGAATATTGTGTTGGCCCACGTCAAAACAGTAGTGACTCCTCAAGCATTAACAGCATGAACTTCTTCAGCAATATGAGCTACAGGAGCTCATCTGTTGGATCGGACCACCCGGACCAGCCTTCGCTCCCCACGTGCATCAATGAGCCTCGGCCGTCCACGACCCTGTCGCCGGTTCACCAGTGTTCCTTCCTTGAAGCACTTTTGATAGATACTGACCACTGCAGACCAGAAACATCCCACAAGAGCTGCAGTTTTGGAGATGCTCTGACCCAGACGTCTAGACATCACAATTTGTCAAACTCGCTCAAATTCTTACGCCGCCCATTTTTCCTGCTTCTAACACGTCAACTTTGAGGAAAAAAATTTTCACTTGCTACTTAAAGTTTTCCATCCACTAGCAGGTGCCATGATGAAGAGATAATCACTTTTATTTACTTCACCAGTCATAATGTTATAATGTCATAATATTATGCCTGATTGGTGTATTAATGTGTACAATAATACAAGTCCTATAATCTTTATTGAGACTGTGGTCTCAATGCTTGGAGAATTTGTAGCAGTAATTTATACACTTCATTTCATATTCGTTTAGAGGTCAAAACAATGAATAAAAAGAGCTTGAGTTTTTTTTTTTTTTCATACATTACGATACATTTCCATACGTTTCCACCCACAGCCAAATTGTTGCGACATTAAATTTTTTCTACTGTAAAATCCAAAAATATCAGTTTTCTCTGTAAAAGGACTAGTCGTTGTGAAAACACATTCAAGTGTTACTTAGTCTATAATATTACATACTTTTAATGAAAGCTTACTAAATTGAAGTGATTTGCATATATAGTTTCCGCGAATTCCAAGATTTCTCACCTTCACTGAACGAGCCAGTGAACGTCTACCAAATAATGTAAATGTAAAAATCATGAAAATCCCGAAAAAGTCATTCATTATTCCAAACTTGACTTTTGGATTGTTTTTAATATTTAGGTTTTTATGTATGTATGGTTTTTTTTTTCACTCCAATGTTACACTATAGGGACAAAAATACTGGGACATTTTTTGGTTTGGATAGGAAGATTGGATAGGTTTGGATAGGGGATGCCTGATATATAGCTTTGACTTCAACCCTGCATAACACCTTTGGGATGGATTGAAAAGCTGACTGCACCCCAGGCCTCCTCACCTTCTCACCTACATCAGTGCCTGACTTTACTAACACCATTTATGTCTGAATGAGCACAAAATTCCACAAACACACTTCAAAATCTAGTGCAACATCTTCCCAGAAGAATGGAGGTTATTATTATTATGTTATATTATGGAGGTTAACAGCAAATGGGGATTCTTATTTTCAGCTGTCCATATGGTGTAACTCTAATAAAAATGCATGTATGATTCCTCATTATTACTTGTCTAGCCATGCCTTTATAGAGAATAGAGTGATTGATGGATTAAAGTGAGTGCTCCAAGAACCCAACAGCTGGAAGAATGCCAGCTTGTTCTCTGTAAAGAGAGGATGTCACCGAGTGCCCCCTATGTGCCCCTGCCCTTCTTCACTTTATTAGGTATTGATTTTTTCCAGACCTAGTGCTTCTAGGGTCGTTCTCTCCCGGCGTGGGTAATGGTGTAGAGAGCATTTATAATGGAGGACCAGTTTAGCATTTCTCTCATCCTCGTTTCTCCTCTGCATGCCCTACGAGAAAGCAACAGGAGAGCAATCATTTCCAGGGGAAGAGTATGAATCAGAGCCTAGAGGACAGGAAGACAAGGGTTTTGAGGTAGTGAAAGTAGTAATAGTGGTAGTCCTGTTGCGTTGCACTACACTGGGCATGTTTGGGTTGAATATAAGACAGTATTGAATTGGATGATATTAGATGGTGAAAGAGCTGACAGCAATATAGCCAATGATTAATTTACATTCTAGAAAATAATTAAATAAATATAATCTTCTTTCGGCTTCTCCCATTAGGGGGCGCCACAGCGGATAATCAATTAAATAAATAAAATAACGTAATAATATAATAAATGTAATTTAATCATTTTGTATAACTGTATATAATTTGTATATGATCTGGTATATTTGCCTTTTTGCTTATATTTATGGTGACCACTGTAGTGTGTATCATTGGTCAGAACCAAATTTTCTAATTTATCCTAGATAAGAATGAAATGATAAGACAAATTGGTGAAAAAAATGGTAATTTCAACTGTAAATGTCGCTGCAACTTCCATTTTTTCTCTCTCTTTGACATTCACGTCTGTTGGCTCGACCTCGGTTCCAAAGTTCACTCGGCTTTGATTCCTGTTTAACTCATTCAGCGTTTAATAAATAATATTGTCTTTTTTTCTGTTCGGTTTTAAATGAAATGTCACTCGCGTAGCATGTCGAGTCGATACCGATAGATAAAAACCTAGTCCGTTTAAGGATGCCGGCGGCAGTTATTAAGGTGCCCGACAGGATTTCTTCCCACCGTCTATGTTGCTTTTGTTTTCTTTCTTTTTTTCTTCCATTTCTTTCCCACTGATATCATAGATCGATTCTTTGAGACAGAGGTTTTCCCAGCCCTCTCCTTTTCCCTTGGCTTCTATTGATTTTTCTTTCAGAAGGAAAGCGAGCCATGGGTTGCTCTCACAATGAGAACTAGAAGCATCAATTGTGTGAATTACATGGTGTTTCCTGCAGGCACATGAACACCACCACAGAGTGGGGTCTGTTCTAAAAAACTAGACTGGATTGTAGGGAAAAGTATGTGCTTGTCTTGTGAGGGTGTAGAGGCCAGAGGTGTCCAAAGACCAGGTCTAGAGCCAAATGCAGCCCATGGACAGATGTTTGCTGGCATGTGGTTTGTTTTTTTAGGGGGCTTTCACACTGGCAGCTAATCCACCAAAGAACATGGTTTGAATGAAAATTGGTGGTATGAAGGCTGTCATGTGATGTATTGTACCCATAGGAGGAGATAAGTTTGGGTTCCAATGGCATCGTGCCAGGATTACAGTGTGTGTTTGATCAAGTAATCTGCACATGTCAAGTCAACTGGACTTGGGTGCTACATAAGAGAACACCGAGTTGCACAAGACAACAGAGAACTAAATAAAACATGAACTAAACATTTTAGGGCTCATGATATCATTATGAAGTATATGGATTTCATTGCAGCAAAAGCTGGCTGGACATGTCACTACCCAATTTGCATTTATTTGTCGCACTCCAATTTGGGACATCCTTGTCAAAACCCAATCTGCATCTCCCACGTCATTACCTCATCCGCAATTTGTGTTGCTACCCAATTTGCACCTCACCCTCTCTACCCGATAATGCAGCATTACCCTGGGCAGGAAAAATTGGTTGCTGAAAGTGAATATCCAGTGCTCATGTACTAGTACCCAATATACACTATATGGACAAAAGTTTGGGGACTTTTCCAGCTATATGTGGTTCTTCCGACAAGGTGTTATCACGAACTTGGAGGCACACAATTGTACAGGATTTTTTTGGATGCGTTGCATTGACTTTTTTCTATTCACTTAAACTTGGAAACCCAAACCTGTTCCAGCATGACAATGTCCCTATGCACAATGCCAACTTCATGAAGATATGCTTTACATGGTTTGGAGTGAAAACCATGACCTTAAACTTATTGAACACCTTTGGGATGACTGCACCCCCAGCCTTCTCACCTTCAGTACCTAACTTTACTAACACCCTTAAGGTGTATGAGCTGTATGTGCTGAATGAGCACAAATCTCAACAAGCATAATCTAATATCTAGTGGAACATCTTCCCAGAAGAGTGGAGGTTATTATAACAGCAACTGGGGACTAAATGTGGAATGTTTTAAAAGCTAGCCCCTGAGGTACGATGGTTTGACTTCAGATTTTTTTTATTTTTTTTTTATCTTACAATGACGATATAAAAATTGTTTACGAATATAAAAAATTCGCACGTCATTTTCATATTCGTGAAAACGTTTGGTCACCTCTGGTCAAGAGGTTTGACATTTGATGGTCAAAAGCAAAAAAGTGGATACAATTTTTTTTGTATTTCAAAATGAAAAAAAAATTCTGCTCCTGTAAACACACATATTCACAAGACTAGTGAGTGGCTTGACAGTAATTGCTGTTCCAGCAGGCTTCATTTGCAAATATTCGGCATCCCAAATAGTGTAACACTAATCTCTGTCTATTACCACACGCAAGTGCGAGTGGTTCATTCATTCCGTGCCAGAGTTTATTTTGTCCTGCGCTCTAACACGAGCCCGATGTTTTTTGTCTCTGTCTTTTGCCATAGTGAGTTTTTCCTTTGTATCTCGTTGCCATGACTCCAGCCATTCACGTGGTTCTGTACCTGCTCAAATGGTGGGCTGGTTGCCATGGTTTCTGGTTGCTGTGTGGCACACAGTGTGGGCTTTTGGTAGTTACATATCTGCTTCTTCCTCCGTTACAGTGGCACCAGTTGGAACTGGGGATGGGCGTCAGCCGGGAGCAGCATCCTAGCTGAATTCGGGACGTTGCACCTGGAGTTCGTGCACCTGACAGAACTTTCCGGAAACCCCGTTTTCACAGAGAAGGTTTGGCGCAGTACGCACGGTGGACAGAAAATAAACAGCAGATAAATTATAGGAAAAACGGGTGGAGAGTGGTTAAGGTATAAGACTTTAAACCCACGGGTTGTGAGTTCAAATCCCAGCCACATCAAGCTGCCCCTTCTGGGCCCCTGAGCAAGACCCTTAACCCTATAGCTGCTCAGTTGTATGAATGTAATAAATGCAAATTGCTCTGGATAAGGGCATCTGCTAAATGCTGTAAATGTAAATTTCTATTTTTGTGGGTGTGGCCTCTTCTAGGATGACTCCACCCCCACCCACAGTTCACGAGAAGTCACTGTTTAATTTTGATAAGGATGTAAAACATAAAAATCCTATACCATGGCCTTCACTTTGACCAGATCTTAATTTAATTGAGGAATTTATCATTCGGTGCATTACTCAGACTTTTTATTCAGTTACACATTTCTCTTTAATTTGACACTTTCAATAGAAAAAAATGTGCTGTATAGCAAAGTACCGTATTTGCTCTGCTCTCAGAGATTTGCACTCCGGATTCATCACTCTGACAGTAAGAATGCTATTACTCATTGTTTCAGGTGATGAACATTCGAAAGCTGCTGGACAAGATCGAGAAGCCGCAGGGCCTCTACCCCAATTTCCTGAGCCCTGTCAGTGGGAACTGGGTCCAACGTGAGTGAGAGCTGACATCATAATCAAACGATGAAAAAATAAAAAAACAAAAATGTTGCTACATAGATACATATACATTATCTATTTCATGTGTTTTCCTGTAGAGTTTCAAAAAGAATACGTATTTTCTAGCGTTTGTTTGTTCACTTGTTTGTGTTTATCTGCTTATTAACTCCTCTGCCTTATGGAATTGTTGCCGCACGTCGGAGCAAATTGACGTCTCTCGTTGAGGTTTATAGCGACCCCTATTCTGCCCACTTCTCCGTCAGAGTGAAGTGACGGACTGCGGCGTTATAGCCGAGGATCATTAAAATAACAATACATTCGATTAGCTGTGGAAATTTAATCTTTCCGACTCCGACGCGGTCTGAAGTGCGAGCCGGTGCGTGTAATCCACACGATGGAAAATTAGCAAGGGATAATTGGCAACCTGTGAGATAAGGAGTGGTAAAGAATTGGAGGCAGAAAGCAAACCTATACTTCTGCAGCCTTCTATTGTGTGTGTGTGAGTGTGTGTGTGAGTGTGCGATAATATATAGTGTGTCCATAGTTGTCTTTTAAAACTTCACAATAATAGATGTGAAATGTGTCTAGGGAAGGCAGTAAGCATGAGCTTCATGCCTCAGTCCCAGTAAAGGGGGTGTAGGTTCTATGCCCCAGACCCAGTAATAGCGGCATGACCTCTCTGCCTCAGCCCCACCAGTGAGGGGGTGAAGCTTCTATGCTTTAATCCCACTTGAAGGGGGTGTAGTCTCTCTGCCTCAGTCTTAATGAAGTAGGTATTGGTCTTATTGCTTAATTTTTTTTATACATTATATACATTTAATTTTTATACACCATAAGGACTGACACTTAATTTAGTTTCGTTGGCATCTCAGTTCTAGTAAAGTAGAGATGGCCTCTCTGCATGAAGTAGGCATGGTCTCACTGCCTCAGTCTTAGTAAAGTATATTTTAAAAACGCATATTCTCGGAGACAGCGATTTTTGGTCAACGGAAACGTAGCTTTTTAAAAACGCTCTCCAAAGTGGATACATTTGACAACACTGTTTTCGCGTCGCAGTGTGGACTGTAAAAACAGAGGCTTTCAAATATGAGGACGCATTTTTAGTCATGTGACGGTGCCTTTCCTTGCTGCAAAAACCACATGCGGAAATAAAGCACTAATAAAGCTTACTCATGTGCAGTACTGGGACATTAGCATTTCAGTGGGGATGAGCACTGTTTTGGAAGCGAGTAAAAATGAAAGTATGGAAGCGGAGCATTTTTAGGCAAAAAGGCCTTTTTTAAATTGATCATAAATAGTGAAGATGTAGCCTCAGTCCCAGTGACGTACAGTAGGCAAGGCCTCTCTGCCTCAGTCCCAGCGAAGGAGGCGTGGCCTCTCTGCCTCAGTCCCATTGAAGGAGGCGTGGCCTCTCTGCCTCAGTCCCAGCGAAGGAGGCGTGGCCTCTCTGCCTCAGTCCCATTGAAGGAGGCATAAAAAGTTAAACTGTAGTACAAATATCTAATTGGATCAGGATTTTGATTCTATTTTCCACATAAAATAAAATCATTTCTAACATCTAATAGTGATTTTTGGGTTCGGGCATGGAAATGGCTTTTGATTTTCTCGGGTCTCTTTTCTCAGATCACGTTTCTCTCGGAGGCCTGGGAGACAGCTTCTACGAGTACCTAATCAAATCATACCTGATGTCAGACAAGATGGATGAGGAGGCTAAGCGTATGTACTACAGCGCTCTAGAGGTATGAAAGAGAGCATCTCGAGACTGTGTGTGAAATGTATGCACATCAGCTTTGTTTAGAAACTCGCCAGTCAGGATGGGAAACGTGCACAGCTCCCATCAGCCGGCTAAAATAACACTGTCTGAGGACATGGAAATTAAATGATGTCAGGACAAATAAATGGACATGACTCCTTGCAGCTGGGGAACAAAAACACTTCCTGTTTGTTGTGTTTGATTAAGAGTTTCACCCGGGAAGAAGAAGTCACTTCTGATCTAAATCGACACTTTGTGTGTGAGGAGAAAGTGGCATAAAAGAAGAAGCAAGAAAGAAGATTAAATGGAGTTAAAGAATGTACTAAAAGATAATGTTGATCGTTTACTATTGATGTTGTGTTTTCACCTTGTATGAATAGCTGAACAGAGACCTGACACACTTGGGGAGAATTCAGAGCTTGATCACTGGAGGAGAATGACTTGGAAGTGTAACCCTGTTTCCCTTTCTGTTGTATAGTTACAGCAGATTCATACTTTTCCCAATATGGAAACCCGATGGAATCTCAATGAGGCTTGACTTCAATCCGCCAGGGAGCGGACTATTCCGTTAGACCATGAATAAATCATAGATGCCCAGAGCAACATGGGCACACTGTTCCTACTTAGCATGTGCAGAGAGATACAAGGGAACTGTATGATATTTTCACTGTTTGTACAACCCTCTGTATTCCTGCTCCTGGAAATATTATCCATTCAAGCGAATTAATATGGTGTTAAAAATGATCTTGCAGCAGAATTCCTGGCAACCGTGAAAGAAAAACCTATACTAAATTGTGGCCAAAGATTTGTGGGCACCTGACCATCCACATCTGGAGCTCCAAACTTTCTTCATAAATTGGAAAACATACAATTGTGTAAAACATCCTGGTATCATCACAATATCAAAGCCTGCATGACAATGTCCCTGTGCAGAAAGTGAATTTCATAAAGATATGCTTTGTATGGGATGTAGAGGAAGATTTCCTGCTATAGAGCTCCGACCTCAAACATATTAAACAGCTTTGGGATGAATTGGATCACTGACTGCACCCTAGGCCTATTCTAGTGGAACATCCTTCCAGAAGAGTATAGTTTATTATAACAGCAAATGAGTAAAAATAAATGGAATAAGATGTGTAAAAACGAAAAATGAATCTTGTGGTCAGGTGTCTATAAACCTTTGTCCGTATAGTATAGTAAAGTATAGTATAGTAAAGTATAGTATAGTATAGTAAAAGTATACTATAGTATAGTAAAGTAAAATATAGTGTAATATAGTAAAGTATAGTATAGTAAAGTATGGTACAGTGTAGAATAGTATAGTATAGTAAAGTATAATATAATGTAGTATAGTAGGGTATAGTATAGTGTAGTATAGTATATTATAGTAAAGTATAGTACTGTATAGTATAGTGTAGAATAGTAAAATATAGTATAGTAAAGTATATTTTAGTGTAGTATAGTATAGTAAAGTATAGTGTAAAATATAGTAAAGTAAAGTATAGAATAGTAGGTATAGTATAGTAAAGTATAATATAGTAAAATATGGTATAGAAAAGTAAAGTATAGTAATGTATACAAAGGTGGGTGGGTGGTAACATTAGGTTTGGTAAGTAGGTAGGTAGAAATAAAGACAGACAGACAGACAGACACAGATAGATAGATAGATAGATAGATAGATAGATAGATAGATAGATAGATAGATAGATAGATAGATAGATAGATAGAGAATGTTTGATTGATTGATTGATTGATTGATTGATTGACTGACTGACTGAGAAGTAGGCATGTAGGTCATCACTTTATTTGTCCCAAAGTGAAAATCACCTAACACAGTACTATGGATATGAATAATGGATGACAATTGCATGATAAATGTGTCAAACAGTACAGTAATGAACCTTCAACTCCTAATTGCTATCTTCTGTTTCGAACCAGGCAATAGAGACCAACCTGGTGCAGAAATCTTCAGGAGGTCTTACATATGTTGCTGAATGGAGAGGCGGAATTCTCGACCACAAGATGGGGCATCTGGCTTGTTTCGCAGGCGGGATGGTGGGCATCGGGGCAGACGATGGCGCTCCAGAGAAGAGGCAGCACTTCCTTGACCTGGCGGCTGAGATTACAAACACATGCCATGAGTCTTACAGTCGCTCAGGTGAGTTTCTCTTCATTGTAACATGATGAAACCAAAGGAGCCAGTTCATAGCTCATAGTACTAAAGTAAAATATGAATCCTTTTTTTAAGATAAATATTTCCTACAACCAAAGATCCACTGGTGTAAAATAATACTCATAGTTGATCAACAATTTGCTTTAATCTTACTGCTAGATGCCAAAACAGGAAGTGTAGCATCTGTAACCTAATTCAGCTAGTTTGCTATATCTTGGTATGATTTGAAATGAACAGTGCAAAAGCAGAAACTCATAACTCGCTGCTGAAAAACAGCTCTAACATATTATTTTTCTATCAGACCAAAAAAAAGTCTCAAGATAAATCAAATTTATTTAGTGCTTCAAATTAGAAAAGACTGTTAGCAACTTTCTCTGATGTTCTCTTAAAACTTTTAAACAAGCTGTGTTGATTTTTCTTTTTCTTTTTTTTTTTTTTGAGAGGAATCTCAGGCTTGGATCAAAACTCAGAGCTTTTTTCCTACCCAGGGCCAGAGGGAATCAAGGGGAAAGCGCAGATATTGAGATTTTTAAGTGTAGCTCAAACTAAGATCCAGCAATTTTCCCCAAAAGCCTCGTTTGATCTCAGCTTTCGCTTAATTTTTTTGGTCCCCTGATTGCTTAGCAGAAAAATATCCTAGGGAAGACTTGATGCCTCTTCCACACAAGATCATATATCTGATATCATATATACAGTGAGGAAAATAAGTATTTGAACACCCTGCTATTTTGCAAGTTCTCCCACTTAGAAATCATGGAAGGGTCTGAAATTGTCATCGTAGGTGCATGTCCACTGTGAGAGACATAATCTAAAAAAAAAAA
>JAAIIK010000023.1:3678545-3738684 GCA_014706435.1 Silurus glanis
GAGCTTCTGGCACTCCTTTAACTTAACACACTGGCTAGTTTTATCTCAGGGGGGAAAAAAAAAACCCTAAAAAAATATATATAATGACTAGACGAATAGCAATAGTGCACAGAAACACACTGTTTATCATTTAAAGATCAATTTGAAGCTCTTTCTGAAATGATGAAGGGGAATAAGAGAATCGTTTATATTTCTCCTCACACAAAGATGAACATTGAACACCTTTGTTGAACATTGTCCAAATAATAAACAGCGATCAAATGCACAATTCTAATTGGTCAGAAAGTACTGACTTATTTTCTAGCTAGTTCTGGCATGAATGTTTATACTCACCTGCCTAAAATGTCATTTCCATAGTAACATCTCAATCGCACACTTGTATTGAGGATGATGAAAGTAAACAGATTGAATAAGGGCTGCTTGCAATCATTGGTGACGTTTTCAGTCAGGATGTTTGTTGAATATTTTTTGAAGGAGTCTCCAGTTCCACAGT
This sequence comes from Silurus glanis, assembly GCA_014706435.1. Taxonomy (NCBI): domain Eukaryota; kingdom Metazoa; phylum Chordata; class Actinopteri; order Siluriformes; family Siluridae; genus Silurus; species Silurus glanis. The sequence goes on from JAAIIK010000023.1 coordinate 3,679,039, forward strand.
TAAAACATTAACTAAGAACTATGTCTTTTACCTTCATGAAAGAGAAACTGTAATACTACGTTGATGCTTAACAATGCTTTAATATGAAACGTACACATGAGGCAAATACAATCTAAACCAATAGATATAACAAAAGATCGAGTTAAAGTTGAAGAACAAAGAAGTGACTGAAATATGAATAAATACAAAAACAGCACTGGGTCTCATAGATGTTCCTAATATAGTGTCCATAGTTTTTTATTACTATTATTATTATCTACCTATTTAATTACTTACTTACTCACTGTATAAAGTATATTTTGTACCGTGTTTCTGTTTAATATTTGCACTTTTTCTTTGCTAATGTAACATGGAAATTTCTCCACTGTGGGACAAATAAAGGTTTATCTCATCTCATCTCATCTTCTTATTTATTTGTTTACTTACTTTCTTACTTCGTCATTTTGATGTCCGCAAGCTTTTCTTCATATAGAGTATGTTTGAAGGGTAAGATCTTCAATTTGTATTCTTTTATTTTTCCTTTTCTGGATGGAAAATCAAGCTCCAGATAGCAAAGGGCACAGAAACTGGAAACTGCGATAAAGGGTTGCTCTTACTTGGGTGGAAAATCTGTCAGGTAGCACCAGCAAGCAGTTCATTTTCTTGCATTATAGACTAAAAGCAGCTCAGTTTTTCTTATTATTATTTTAAGTTCTAGGACTGCTAAAAACAAAAACAAATGTAGAGGCTGTGAAGGATGTTACTCCTCAAATACTGATGTCTGTGTTTGGACTAGATAGTCAGTTGGGACAACAGTATCTGCCGAATGATTACAGACCATCTGGACCACCAAGAAAAACATATTTAATGTTTCTCAGTCACTGCTCCCTCTGATTCTGACTTGAGTTTTCTTCTCCGTTTTATTTTTAACCAGCCACGAAGCTCGGCCCTGAGGCTTTCCGCTTCGACGGAGGTGAAGAGGCCACAGCCACCAGACTGAGCGATCGCTACTACATCCTGAGGCCAGAGGTCATCGAGAGCTACATGTACATGTGGCGTCTCACCCACGATCCCAAGTACAGGGAGTGGGGCTGGCAGGCGGTGGAGGTGAGAAGAGATAAAACAAACTATAGTTACTTCTTTGGGGCTCGATTGGATCGAATATGTCATTCTCATTGCTCTGTACGCATAATGCATTCGGACATGAAGGAACATCATTATGAGATAGAGTCCGTTACAAATGAATAGTCAGGGACGGGCAGTATTTATGAAACTTGTATTTCAAATATAAAATAGGTTTTTGTAATTTGTATTTGATAGGGTTGATAAAAATGGCTTCACATTTTGTATCAAAATACTTTAGTTTTTTCTATTTTTGTAGTTTTAAAACACTAGTTTTACAAACACTCAATACTTTGTAAGAAGTCTACATGATGACATCATAAAACAGACGTGTTGAAATCAGAACAGAAGCTTAACCAGCTTTCAAATAGGTGTCCAATGATTGATAAATAAATATTTGATTGCCAAATAATGTACCCTAAGTGAATTAGCTGGTTAGTGGATCATGATTTTGCATCCCATTGTATGAACGACTGCCTGACACATGATACATTACTATATTTATGATTAACAATCAAATGATGAATCAGTTAGAAACTAGTTGCTATGAATGCAGGTGCCATCAGTAGTTTTCTTATGAATGACTTGTTCGTCATTGAGTCGGTGTTGCTGATGTAAAGCAGCCCTTCGTTACCAAACACCAAATAACTCAATTAGGGTACATATGAGTCTTTCACAAACTGTTGGTCACTTTCAAACTAACCCTCGTTTATGAGATCACAGGAATATTGTATGTGAATATTTGATCTGTTAACTGGTTGCATATGTCAGATTTATTGCGCAACTCTCACCTAAATTGTGTCCCCGGTAATGATCCTCAACGTGAAGAATGGGTCGCAATTCTTGGCAGACTTCAGCAGTGTTTCTTCTGCTCCTGGGTCAGCAGGCTGGGGACGAACTTGGCAGCAATGCGACCCATGTTCAGATCACGCGTGAAGATTAACTGGACTGTTCCGGACGACACCCCTGCGATGGCAGCAATGTTGTGGACTGTTCTCCAACGATCAGCATGCACATTTTCAGGGGTTGAGCTCGAAGACTTCTTAATCTCTTGTCGTCTTCCAGGGTTGTTCTTCCACTCTTGAAGAACGCATTACACTCGAAACACCTCGAAGGATTGCCATTAAAAACAACTCGAATCGTGTCAAGCGTCTCGGTGGCAGATTTGCCCGGTGTGACGCAGAATTTCACGTTTGCTCTTCGTTCTAACTTTCTGTCCATGATGAAATCGCAGGTAATGCAGGTGGTCAGAATAGCGCCAGTTGCACAGTTGATGGCTTTTGAGACGCTGACTTAATAAGGTGCTTCCTGTGACTGTGCGTGCAGCCTTGTGCTGCCATCTGTTGGAATGTCACAAAACAAGTCTTAAAACTTTTTGACACGCCACTGATATATTATAAAGTTGAAAAAATATAAGTGTTGATTGAATTTTTTTTTAATCTGCTTTAAGAACATGTGGCAGGTGGGCAAATAGAGATTAGAAGGTTCACTACAGAGCAGCGAACATGCTATTTATTCCCATTAGCTTCTGCAAATGAATGCTTTGCTAAAGTCAGTGTATGAATACAGCTCGAGCATGTCTCATACTCTCTCTCTCTCGCTCTCTCTCTCTCTCTCTCTCTTTCTCTTTCTGTTTCTCCCTCTCTCTCTCTGACAGGATGACATGTTAATTATACCGTGGAAGAGCACTGAAATAGATATGTCACAATCATTTCCCAGAGAAACACAAGGGCCAGTCGTAATCACGGTCTAGATGTCTGCTTTGCTTGAGACTTAATAACGCCTTAATTTGCCGCGTCAGCGCTTTTTAAGTTGCCCGTCAAATATGTTCCTCCTCTGGCCAAAATGTATAGGACAGCATTTTGATGATTTTTTTTTTTCTTTTTTCTTTAGTCACACAAGAAATGTATTCACTTTATTACTTGTTAGCCATGTCAGCAATTTTAAGAATGATAGAGTGGTTCTTTTTTTTTTCCGTTTCTTTTCGCAGGCACTGGAGAAATTTTGCCGCATCGACGGAGGTTATTCGGGGATCAGAGACGTCTACGCTACTACAGTCAGCCATGATAACATGCAGCAGAGCTTCTTCCTGTCTGAAACTTTGAAGTGAGTGCAAACTTAAGAGAAGTAACTTCGATTCAATAGGGATAAAAGTTGCCGTTACGCATTTACTCCCCATTTGCTGTTGTAATAGTTTCCATTTTTCGGGAAGAGGTTCCATTACATTTTGTAGTGAGCTTGTGGAGATTTGTGCTGATTCAGACATTATTAAAGTCAGGTACTGATGCAGGTGAGGTGAGGAAGCCTAGGGTGCTCCAATGCTCCAGTTCGTCCCAAAGGTGTTCAATAGGGTTGAGGTCAGAGCTCTATAGCAGGAGATCTTCCACTCCAACCCATGTAATGTACATCATAATGGAAGTGGCTTTCTGAAATGGGGCACTGCCATGCTGGAACAGGTTTAGAACATTTTATGCTTGCGCATCCAACGCATCCAAATTTGTGGTAACAGTTTGTGGAAGAGCCACATATGGCTGAAGAAGAAAAGTCGGGTGTCCCAATACTTTTGCCTATGTAGTGTAAATGCGTGTCTTAAATAACACAATTAATAATACATTAATACTATTCATGGAATTCTTTTTTTATTAACAACTTGATAAAAAAAAAAACAAATTCTGATTAAATTACACAAGCAATTTTTTTTTTTTTTTTTTTTTTAAGAAAAAATTTAATAAATAAAACAATTATTTTAATTATTATTAAAACAAGAAAGAGCCGGTCAGATTTATTTATATATTAATTGATTAAATCATTTGTTTGTTTGTTCATTGATTGTTCTATTCAGATACCTGTACCTGCTTTTCTCCGACGACGACCTGCTGCCGCTGGACGACTGGGTGTTCAACACCGAAGCTCATCCTTTACCCATCGTCCGCAGGAGCTGTTTAGAGGAGCACAGCGGCATCACGCGAGACATTCAACACACACATCCAGTGTAACCTGCAGCGACACACCCTGATACACACACACACACACACACACACCCACACACACACACACACACACACACACACACACACACACACACACGCACACCCACACACACACACACATGTGCGAGCGCACAGCGAGGCAGGGCCTCGGTTTCACTGGCCCTCGCCGCAGCCTATCGGCTCCTTTTTTTCCCTGTAAAAGGTCTCGCACTGCACGCTGTGATTGTAATATCTGAGCCGGGACAATTCTCTGTGGACAATCAAAATGAAAATTACTTTTGTGACAAGAGCACCTTTGTTCCCTTCTTTCTTTCCTCTGTGAGGAAAATGGAATATTCTTCAGGCCCAGATTGGCGGGGTTGAGCACCGCCTCGTCACGGGCTACTTTTGAGAGAAAGAGAAAAATCGCTTCACTCTTTGTCAGCACTCTTGTTCTTTCTGTCCATCTTTTTACTCTTTTTTACCAGCTAGTGACGGGCAATTTGTGACCAACGATTTGTTTTTATTAATCACTTTTTTCAAGTGATTCGCAAGCTCAAAATCGATAGAAAGCACCAAAATGACAACAAAGAAATCAAGGTACAGGTTGCATTTATTTTGCAGTAGATAACCCCTGCTGCTGTTACCCAGCTTGCCTTCTCATTGTCTTACCCAGTTTTTGTCCCCTGTGTTCCTCATTAACCAGTTCACACTCCTATTTACATTCCACAATACCGTTACCAGATTTGCACCTCTCATACTGTTACTTCATCTGCCTTCCGCAGTGTTCAAACCTGGTCCTTATAACCTCGCCTGATCTGCATTTGTAACAGGATCACCCAGTCACTGCCCCTCTGCCAAAACATTCTCATCATTCCACATTGTTCTGTCAGTACGTAACTCAGTATTCCCACTCAAATTGCTACTGTTTTGTTATTCAATCTGTGCCTACATTATAACCCAGTCTGCACCAGTCAAGCCATAACCCAGTCCTGTATATTGTCCAGTGTTGGTACATTCCTTGTGTCATGACTTGATCTATGTCCTCTGTGTCACTAGCCAGTTTGTTTCAATGGTTGCATTACAATATCTGCCCCCACACTGTAACCCAATCTGCGTCATACCTCGCTACTCAATCCGCATCCATCCTTTTACAACTCAGCCTGTATTCACTGTGTCGCTATCCAATCTGCGACACCTGGGTCGCTGCACAACCATCCCAAGAGTTTCCCTGTGCTGTCACTCGATCAGCATTGCGTGTCTTTTGAATCAATCTACGTCCTCTGTATCACAAGCCGGTCAGTGTCTATGGTGACTTTACCATATCTGTTTTCCCTGTGTTGTAACCTGATCTGCATTACTCATGCCATTAGTTAATATTTACTTGCGTCCCATGTGTTATAACTTAATCTGGATCCCCATCGTTACCCAATATGTGCCCAAAGCTTTTCAGACATCAGTATTCTAAATTTCCTTTATTTATTTATTTTTTTTATTCGTTTGCTTTTCAGCCAAGTCTAAGCGTCTGAAAGGTTGGGGGCGGGGGGTGGGGGATACATCCATATTTCCTTTGAACAGTATCAGAGGCAAAGTGTAGAGGAAAGTAGAGAAGTAAGACAGCATTGTATCATGCATCAAAGACCAGCACAGGCCAAGTTCAAAACATTTCATAGGGCAGTACACACACACACAATATATTAAAAAAAAGATAAAAAAAAAAAAAGGGACCTCAACCAAGTCCACGAATCGTCTCTGGCTCCCTTTATCTCCGCCCAAGCAGCTGCACTGAGTGTGTTTTTTTTTATTCGCCACTGACCACCGCAGGAATGTGCTGTACATAACCAAATGAGTGTGACTGTGTGTGACCTGTATTGTTAATCTGTTAATCTGCCCTTTTTTTTTTTTTTTTTTTTTCCCTTTTTTTTTTTTTTTTTTTGCCCTTACATCTTTTATTCTCATACTTCTCATTTCTTGTCTCACCCCCTCCCCCATTCGTTGATATGATTTTTCTGTTCAATTCTATTCTTTCCTTTCATTTGATTCCCTCAGGTGTTTCTGGAAAAGGAGAATTTTTTGATGATTATTGTTACTTATGACTTATGCTATGAATTATCCTTGTTGATTTGACTTATCTTTCAATGTTGTTGTATATTTTCAGATACTGGATAAAAAAAAAAAAAATCTATATATCTGTGCACCTTTATACATTTAAAACAACTGCACAAACTGTGCGAGTCTGCGCCTCGTTATTTGTATCGATCATTTATCTAAGCCTTCACAAAATCATGAAAGTGATTAGATTGGGTATATAGATGTTATTACACTATATGGAAAAAAGCATTGGGACGCCTGACCTTTCCTGCTATATGTGGTTCTTGTCTAAACTGTTACCACAAAATTAGAGGCACACAATTTTATAGGACGACTTTGGATGCCGTATAATAAAAGTTTGCGTCCATTTGATTTTGGAAACTCAAACCTTGGAAACTTCCAGCATGACAATGCCCCTGTGCACATAGCCAGCACCAAGAACATATGGTTTACATGGTTTGGAGAAGAAGAGCTCTGATCTCTGTGATCTCAGTGACTTGTACACTGTTCAGGCATAACATTATGACAGGTGAAGTGAATAACACTGATTATCTCTTCATCATAGTGAGTGTGATATATTTGGCTGCAAGTGAACATTTTGCCCCTTAAAGTTGACGTTTTGGAAGCAGGAAAAATTGGCAAGCGTAAGGATTTGAGCGAGTTTGAGTTTTGTTCCCGGTCTGCGGTGGTCTGCAGTGGTCAGTATCTATCAAAAGTGGTCCAAGGAGGGAACAGTGGTGAACTGGTGACGGAGTCACGGGCGGCCAAGACACATCGATGCACGTGGGGAGTAAAGGCTGGTCCGTGTGGTCCGATCCAACAGACGAGCTCCTGAAGCAGTTAATGCTGTTAATGTTCCACAGGTCACTACTGTTTTGGCAGCAAAAGGGGGACCAACACAATATCAGGCAGGTGGTCATAATGTTATGCCTGATCTGTGTAGTGTTGTGTGCATGAAGAAGGACATGCTCCAACCCATTCACACATGCATGCACGTGCACACACACACACACACACACACACACACACACACACACACACACATACACACACAGACCACAAGAATAGTACAGTGCCTTGCGAAAGTATTCGGCCCCCTTGAACTTTGCGACCTTTTGCCACATTTCAGGCTTCAAACATAAAGATATAAAACTGTAATTTTTTGTGAAGAATCAACAACAAGTGGGACACAATCATGAAGTGGAACGAAATTTATTGGATATTTCAAACTTTTCTAACAAATAAAAAACTGAAAAATTGGGCGTGCAAAATTATTCAGCCCCTTTACTTTCAGTGCAGCAAACTCTCTCCAGAAGTTCAGTGAGGATCTCTGAATGATCCAATGTTGACCTAAATGACTAATGATGATAAATAGAATCCACCTGTGTGTAATCAAGTCTCCGTATAAATGCACCTGCACTGTGATAGTCTCAGAGGTCCGTTTAAAGCGCAGAGAGCATCATGAAGAACAAGGAACACACCAGGCAGGTCCGAGATACTGTTGTGGAGAAGTTTAAAGCCGGATTTGGATACAAAAAGATTTCCCAAGCTTTAAACAGCCCAAGGAGCACTGTGCAAGCGATAATATTGAAATGGAAGGAGTATCAGACCACTGCAAATCTACCAAGACCTGGCCGTCCCTCTAAACTTTCAGCTCATACAAGGAGAAGACTGATCAGAGATGCAGCCAAGAGGCCCATGATCACTCTGGATGAACTGCAGAGATCTACAGCTGAGGTGGGAGACTTTGTCCATAGGACAACAATCAGTCGTATACTGCACAAATCTGGCCTTTATGGAAGAGTGGCAAGAAGAAAGCCATTACTTAAAGATATCCATAAAAAGTGTCGTTTAAAGTTTGCCACAAGCCACCTGGGAGACACACCAAACATGTGGAAGAAGGTGCTCTGGTCAGATGAAACCAAAATCGAACTTTTTGGCAACAATGCAAAACGTTATGTTTGGCGTAAAAGCAACACAGCTCATCACCCTGAACACACCATCCCCACTGTCAAACATGGTGGTGGCAGCATCATGGTTTGGGCCTGCTTTTCTTCAGCAGGGACGGGGAAGATGGTTAAAATTGATGGGAAGATGGATGGAGCCAAATACAGGACCATTCTGGAAGAAAACCTGATGGAGTCTGCAAAAGACCTGAGACTGGGACGGAGATTTGTCTTCCAACAAGACAATGATCCAAAACATAAAGCAAAATCTACAATGGAATGGTTCACAAATAAACATATCCAGGTGTTAGAATGGCCAAGTCAAAGTCCAGCCCTGAATCCAATCGAGAATCTGTGGAAAGAACTGAAAACTGCTGTTCACAAATGCTCTCCATCCAACCTCACTGAGCTCGAGCTGTTTTGCAAGGAGGAATGGGCAAAGATTTCAGTCTCTCGATGTGCAAAACTGATAGAGACATACCCCAAGCGACTTATAGCTGTAATCGCAGCAAAAGGTGGCGCTACAAAGTATTAACTTAAGGGGGCTGAATAATTTTGCACGCCCAATTTTTCAGTTTTTTATTTGTTAGAAAAGTTTGAAATATCCAATAAATTTCGTTCCACTTCATGATTGTGTCCCACTTGTTGTTGATTCTTCACAAAAAATTACAGTTTTATATCTTTATGTTTGAAGCCTGAAATGTGGCAAAAGGTCGCAAAGTTCAAGGGGGCCGAATACTTTCGCAAGGCACTGTATATTAGGGCATTATTACGTGTGGAATAACACACTTGGGGTCAAGCTGTTATAGAAAAGAATTAACAACAGAGTATTGTATTGCTGAATGACTACAAACAGTACAAAGCTAAAACTAATAATAATTTTAGTCTTATTATTAAAACTTAAATTAATTTTAATTTAAGCAAAAATACTTTTTAGTCATGTTCTTAGATGTGACCCGTTTCCTAAAAGGGTCTAAAAGTAGACATGAGACAGACAAAAAGCAATAATGTGTTTTTTTTTTTTTTTTTTTTTTTAATTTATAATGATGTTAAAGTTAAATAGTTAAATAAGTTAAAAGATGTATAAATATTTAAATTAAGAGATTAAAATAAATGTCATTTGGTTACTAAATTGGTACTTTAAAAAAAAAAAAAAAATGTATTCAACAATAATGAAATCTGTGACTAAAAGTAATTTTAATAGACGAGCCGCTACTCCGACAATAGTTAATTAGGCGAAATTAATGGCTGACGCAAATCATGTGACCTCTTCTTAAGGTTCTCCCAATTCATCGCGCCCTATCGGCCTCGAGGCCTTAGATCACTTGCATTAAGTGCGAATTTATGAATAGAGGAACGTAATTGCATTTAGTGCTAAATTTATGAGGTCATATGTCTATTCATTTGTTTCCTGAGTAATTATGGTATTTCGTCTGGGAAATAATGTTAATGAAATAGAGATAATGGCTTTAGCATGACTGCCAGAAGCAAATAATCCTGAGGCAATAGGAAACAGGGATTATTTAATACTAGTTTCATATAGGTCTGTGTACAATCGGTTCATTCGCTTTCTTTATTTCAAAATGTGAATTACGATGCCTTCTTTCCATTTTTTTTGTATTTAATATTGAAAGCATTAAAAGGAGGAAATGTGTTTTTTTATTGTTTCTGAAAACACAAAAAGAGAGAATTAGTTATTTATTAAATCACACAACCTTACCTGAAAGTAAAACTATTTTACTGATGGTCGTTTTTTGTGAAGAATACTCCTCCACTTTAGAGCCATTTAAGCAAATGATAACTAATATAATACCATCTAGAGTCATTTATTTAGAATTTGCAGACAATCTAGTAGCACATGGTGTGGGGTGGGGCAGGACATGGTGGGGTTGTTTTTGCAATGACATTTACATTTATGCCATGTGGCCGATGCCCTTATCCAGAGCAACTTACAGTTATCTCAGTTATACAGCTGAGCAATTGAGCGGTAAGGGACTTGCACAAGGGCCCAGTAGTGGCAGCCTGGTGGTGCTGGATTTTGAATCCATGACCTTTCAATCAGAAGTCCAACATTCCTTATTAAATGAGCTACAATTTCCCTCAATGAGGGTTTAAAGATTTTGTGCATGGCATAGCATTGTAAAAAAAAAATGGACATCTTGTTGCTTTTAAAAGCACATGTTGATTCATAAGTACTTCTCAGAGCAAATCCAGAATTTTCAACGAATCCACTGATCGATTCTACGTTTATGTTTTATCAGTAGTTTTACATCCCGGTTGTTCAAGAGTGCCACAAAACCATATAACTTGTGATAAAATGAAATCAGAGGAAATTATAAATGGGGTGTATTTCAAATATTTGACTTATTTACATTTTTAGCAAAAAAAATTGCTTTTAAAGACATGTTTTTCATTTTTAAGACACAAAACTAATGAGGACAGCGTAAACAGAGCAGCATACGCAAGAGCCTTAGCTTGTTTCAAGCCTTTGTATTAAATCTTTTTTTTATATACAAAATTTAACCCTACATTATTATATCACGGGCTAACAAAGTTAACAAATTTTAATTTTTCGATGGAATGTTGATGGGAGGGTAACATCAGCTATCTAGCTAAACAAACCATGGATGCGTAGCTAGGGGTATGGCTAGACCACCAGAGCTTGTTCCTAGGTCATTAATAAAGTTCAGCAATGTTAGCACGCTTGGTAGCAGGTGGTTGTTACTTCAGAAGATTTGTGTTCTTATCTCCCCCTACAGGCCGGGTGCAACTATAGGCCATATCTCCGACCAGCCTGTGTATACTGTATGTGATCAACTTCATAAGTTCCCCCTTTATGCATGTGTTAATGGATTGCTCTGTGCAAGACTATTATGGAGGTAAATGTTTGCATTACTGCATTTAAATTTGCCTACTTTTTCCCCCCAAAAAATTTCTTAAATCAACCATGGGAAAAATATTGCACTGAAATGATACAACCCCCTTCGAGGAGCCGATGAAACACATTTTGGTTTTCGCTGGAGGATTTTTTTTTGGCTATTGCAGGTGCTTGCAAAATCAGTGCTGCAAAGGTTAATGTTTCAAAGACAAATAAAAAATATATTTAGCAGCTATAATAGCTTCGTATCATGTCTGTGTAGAGTGTTTTCTTCACATGCTCAGACACAGAAACACACACACACACACTACACTTTCACCAAGGAAACAGGGACAGAATGCATAATATAGGCCTCTTCCTTTCTCCTCTCTCTCTCTCTCTGTGTGTGTGTGTGTGTGTGTGTGTGTGTGTGCGCGCTGAGGTTTAGACTGTGCATCTTGTTTGGCCCTCCTTTCTCAATTCCATCTCCCTGCTTTCACGCTTTGTTGAACATAGTTATTTTCCCACAGGGTTCCTGGGTGTATGAGAGGAAAGAGAAAGGAAGAGCAAAACATCATTCCATGTTTCTTCCCTGTAGAGAAAGCTGCTGCAAATCTCAGGAAAAGATGCCGAAGAAAAAAAATCCCTATGCAATGTCTTGATTTATAATATTGAACTGTATGTTAAGTGTATGTAACAAAAACTGATGTCTATCTTCAAATATAATATAACTTAAATCTTTGAAGTATATATGGTCATATACAGTAAGAATTTCTGATTAATAAAAACAGGCTTTTCTCAGAAATTCAATGTACCAAAGCTCACTAGAGAACTAGCACTAGTTTGGACCTGGTTAGAGCTAGAAATGGTACAAGTAATTAACTTCGCAAAGCATGCTAGACGTTCATTAATGTTCACTAGAAGCCCCTGGTAGTCAGAAAATATAGGCATGTGTACGATTCTACAGTTATAGCTATGAATTTGAAAAATCTGGGCAAGCAAATGAAATAAACAGCCAATATAAGGCATGTCAAATAAATGTTTGTTGATTTAGATTATACTTTTTCTGTTTTCAATCAACATACATTTCCTTTATAGGTCTATAATGAGAATAAGTTTGTAAGATTAATATAAAAAAAACAAGACGAAGACGATGTTTATCAAAAGTTACATCTATCCCCTTGGTCTGTTGGTGGCCCCTACCAAGTTGGTGAGGCCTTGCCTTCCCCTTGGTTTGTTTTTGGCCCCAACCATGTTGGTGGAGCCTTGCCTTTCCTTTGGTCTGTTGGTGGCCTCTACGAATTTGGTTGAACCTTTCCTTTGGTTTGTTGGTGGCCCCTATGAAGTTGGTGGAGCCTTGCCTACCCCTTGGTCTGTTGGGAGCCCCTGCCAAGTTGGTGAAGAATTGTCTTCCCTTTGGTCTTTTGGTGGCCCTAAGCAATTTTGGTAGATTAACTACCTTACTTACACATTTCTGTAACCATATTAATCTGATTATGGTTGCGTTGGATCTATGATTATCTCCATGGCATGTCTCAAAGATACAGCTTAGATGGCATGTCAGTTCCTCAGAGTACACCATGCGCACACTCATTCACACATAGTGGAAATCCTTTTCACACTTTACCTCTTAGCATGTTTTTGCTAGGTAAGAGGAATCCAGAGACCCGGAAGGAAACTAACATTGGAAATAGAAATGAAAGGAGTGGTAAGGGAAAAATAAATTCACAGAAACCATGAATCAGGTGTCTTACATTTTATCTGCAAATGCCTGGTGTGGCTGCAAGCTTTCATTCCAACCACACAGGAGCAACAATGATTCCACTTGTTTAATCAGTTCATCTTGGGCCCCAATAATGGAATATAGGCCTGCAGCTACAGCAGCCCTTCATGGAGAAGATTAAAGACCCCCTGACAAGCATAAGTTCAAACCAAGGACCCTGGAGCTGTGAGGCAGAAATGCTACCCACTGCACCCCCACTTTACCCACTTTATTCTGCTTGCCCTGGGGCATTTACAATATGCTAGATATTTGAACTGGTCTAAAAACTACTTGAGGACAAAAATAATAGCTTCAGAAAAGAGGTTTATGGAACTGATTAGGACGGGGACTGCAGTCGGTGTGGACTGAAACCCAATTTTCAACCCATGTAATGGGTAAATTTAATTACCTTTAGTTGACTTCAGAATTTTATGCTTAGTTGGAACAGAACCCGATATCTGCATTTAATTTTGGGGGATAACCCTCCTTTGGCCCACTAGGCATCATTATGGGCAGTTTAGTTTAGCATAGTCCACCAAATATCATGTTTTTTGCATGTAAGAAGAAACCAAGCAACCCATATAACTAATAAACTATAACAGTAATAAAGTGAAGGACTCTGGGTTGTGAGGTGGCATCATATCTCATCATGTGGTAAATGTGAAATGTGTGCTTCTGTGGTTATTGGAGGTTAGTCACAGGAAATGCGCCTCTATTGTTTCATTTCCAGCCCTGATTATTTTCCAACAACCACTTATTCCAAATCTTGCTTTCTGAGTTTTCTGCTTTTTCTCTGCCTTTTAGTAGACCATGTAAGTGCCCACAGGCATATTTTATTCTGAAAATCTTTATTCAAAATACAGCTCACTTTCACCCTTCACTTCTTTTTAGACAGATGGAATGTTGTATTTGAATTTCATAACTAGTGTGACATTTATGGACAAATGCCCAGTCCATGATTTGGGCTTCTTGCCTAAGATTATACAATACTCCAACGAGAGAAACTAGAGAACTAGAGTGATCTGGCAGCAGCTGTCTAGCAGAAGGAAGGAGAATCCGTCTGCTGGGAATTAATCCCATTTCGTGCTGCCAGAGATTTGGCTCATGTTGCTTTACACCTAATGGCAAATCTTGTGTGTGGTATGTAGCTCTTTTTCTTTCTTTTTTTCTGAAATTTATTTAGATTTTGTTGGAGCATTTTATCACTTTATAAACCAGTGATAACTCTAAAGAGTTTTAAGACATTTGGCTCATAATATTTGCTGATGTAAAACCTGAACAGGATGTCAGGCTATCAGTACTAGTTGTTCAGATCTGGACCATGTCCTATGCGCACTAGATAACATCAAAATTCATAAAAAAAAAAAATGGATCAAGGCTAGTTCTACATTTGGATAAATAGAAAATGGATCAGTGTTATATCCATGTTTTTGACAATTGATGATGTGGACTAGCTCCATGTTTCTGCACAATGCATCAGGACTAATTGATGTTTCTGTAAATCGATGATGTGTATTACTGAAATGGTTCCCCACCTGCCCACACTCATGCCCTTTTACCCAGACTGTACAGCCCCTGGCCACTCAGCCATACCGAGCACCAGTCCGTCCTCTTCCTGTGACAGAATGATTAAAAACAAAGCCTAGACTGTGCAACACTTCAGATCTGTTTTTTTTTAGCACACAAACCTGAAACCAATAAGAGGTCTTTCTTGCGATATATTAGAATGGCAGAGTTGCAACTGGAGTCTGCTCTTGCCTGACAGTTCAATCCTACTGGAGAAACAAATCAAATTGATAAACCTGAGCAGCAGTTACCCTGAAAGGCCCAGACTCACACTTTATGGCTAGCTTTAATGCAGTATTTTAGCTTTATCTAGACTTAGCCAAAAATAAAATTAGATATATAATATTGTGTGTGTGTGTGTGTGTGTGTGTGTGTGTGTGTGTGTGTGTGTGACAGAAGTCTGGATCAATTCTGTATAAAAATATTTTATGTTTGTTATTATCACCATTAGCAGCTGTTTTGCTGGCAAAACTTTTGGTCATGCTAATGGTACTATTAGCATAAAATATTTTTTGTATTTTCATCATCCACTTGATTTTTTAAAAACGTATTCGTTACATTGTATATTTTCGCATATCTGGTACGTAGTGTTCAGACCTGCGATGTTGTATGGTTTAGAGACAGTTGATGGACAAGATTAGAAACGAGTTTATTAGAAGGACAGCGCATGTAGGACGTTTTGGGGACAAAGTAAGAGATGCCCGATTTAGATGGTTTGGACATGTGCAGAGGAGGGACATGGGGTACATCGATGGGAGAATGCTGAGGATGGAGCCACCAGGAAGGAGGAAAAGAGGAAGACCAAGGAGGAGGTTTATGGATGTGGTGGGGGGAGGCATGCAGGTAGTTGGTGTGAAAGAGACAGATGTAGAGGACAGAGTGGTATGGAGATGAATGATCCGCTGTAGCGACCCCTAATGGGAGCAGCCGAAAGAAGAAGAGTAGATTATATTCTTTTCATATATATTATATATGAAAATACACTGAACAGTGATGAAAATAGAGCGTGAACACAGAGTGTAACGCAGTTGTGGGATTAACCTTTAATTCTATCAAGGTAATTTACTTAGCAGCACTCTCCCTAAGGCCTGAACATAAACTTCCTTTATTCCCCAATAGGGGCTCGTGAGTTATAGGTTTCATTAACAGTTAATGTCGTAAGCGCTTAAGAGAGGAGGAGAACGAAACAACGGCTTTGTAGGCAAGATTCATTTCCATTTCTTATGGTTCATTACACATTGGAGAATGATTCCTCAATATCCGGTTTAAAAGCTTCCTGACATGACATTGTTACCTTCATGTAGTAATTCCGAACACGGTGGTACATTTTGTTGACAACAAAGTACACATTTTTAGCCGTGCATTTGAGGCGTTTTCCGTTTTATTAAACGAAGATTCTACTTGTGATTCCATTCTAGCTTATACACAATGTGCTGCATGCACTTATTCTATCAGTAACAGTCCTGTATCAATACAAGCTGTTCTTTACAGCATGACTAAAGCCAACGGTCGCTCTGTGGCCCCTGAGGCAGCCATTCTGTGAAACTGGAAGAGCGCTACTTAATCAGTGACAGCCATTACAGATGACGATGCACAGCGCTCATTAACGAGATAGAATATTTTCCAGCTTTAGAAACGCACTGGTGTTATGGCAGCACATCGAGCAATTATGACAAAGAGTCAATAAAAAATTAAATGGAAAATATAGGCAGTAGTAACGAATGCAATAAAGGATAACAGAGAAAACACCTGGAATTAAGCAGATATGGCAGAAGTTACTGATTTGCTTGTTTCCGCAATAACATTTACATTTACAGCATTTGACAGATGCCCTTATGCAGAGCTACTTACAATCATCACCTTCATTCAACTGAGCAGTTGAGGGTTAAGGGCCTTGCTCAAGGCCCCAGTAGTGACAGCTTAGTGGTGCTTTGATCTGAACTCAGTTTCGCTTTGAGTCTGGTTCCTCTCAAGGTTTCTTCCTCATACCATCTAAGGGAGTTTTTCCTATAATTTTTACATTCTGTAAAGCTGATTTGAGTCAATGTCCATTTTGAAAAGTGCTATAGAAATAAACTTGAAGTGAATTGAATTTAACTCATGAGTAATGTGCATACATAAGCCACGCCTTCTCATTTTGTACGCCACACAAAAAACAATGCTTATGCAAATGAAGCCATACCCTCATATGCATAAGCCAAGTCCTCTCATTCTGTATGCCACACAAAAACCAGGCGTATGCAATTTAGGCTATACCCTCATCCACGCCTTCTCATTCTGTAGGCCACACAAAAACAAGGCAAATGCTGACACTAGAACTTGTTTGATTTGAAACATTTGCATCTCCAGCTCTGACAGTATAAACTAAGCCGACAGCTCGTGTCCAATTCTGTAAAAGTTCTCACTCGCCTCGGGCATACTCTTGGCAATATGCCAGCTGCATTCATCAAGATGGCATTGTAAATTTGTCCAGAGCACTAGTGTAACTGTTGTACAGTAAGCTATACACAGTGACTTTAACGACATACCCGAATGACTAATTTGCATTTAAATAGAGGCCTTTATGGGGTGTGCACTGGGGTGCACTGGAACAATGTGATAACTCGCTGTTCCACTTCAGGAGTTCCTCGCCCTCTCTGATGAGTGCATAAAGAGCATGTTCCAGCAGCAGGCGAAGTCTGGTGTAAGAATAGGTGCTTGTACACAGTGTGTAAACAGACTCACTGTGCATTGCAATACTGTGAGCATTAACTTATCTTTATAATCTACCTTTGAGAAGTAGCCCCATTAAAAGCTGTTCTGATATTTGAATACATTTAGTGATGAGTTAGAACATCAAGTCCTCACTATTAGGAAAAAAGCAAAATAAAAAAGATCTATTTAAAATCTCTGAAACAGCCACACAGTACTGAAGCTAAATGGATGCTCAGACCCATGAGTCTTTAGAAAGTTTTCTGATTAACTGATTAAATCTCAACCATCAGCCAGAACTCAAATATTTCTTATCCAAGGCCATGAGCCTTTACAATTTTGGTGTATTCAAACACTGAATGTTGTCATTGTGTTCTTTTCTCTTTAAACGAACTGCTAACATTTTAAGTAAATTTTTATAGATAGATAGATAGATAGATAGATAGATAGATAGATAGATAGATAGAGCTTTTGTGAACATTCTACAGGAAGGAAAACGCAAAAATATAAATGGTTCATGAAAAAAGCTTAACATTTTTAATTGTTTTGGCTGACTTTTCCTCCCAATGTCCTGCTTTTCTTGAAAAGTCCATCCTGTAAATTTTTCTTGTAAGTGTATCCATAACCAAACCTTTTCTTCGCCGTCAGCTATTGTGGAATGAAAATACAGCGATTAAATCCACATAAATATATTTGAGCTCGTGCAGCTTGGTGTAGATGCGGGTTGTGAGCTCTGACTGGTGCGTTCTCTGACCATCCAATCAAAGGACATGAAAATGCCAACATTGCAGATACAACGGCAACACATGATGTGGCTATACGGACACTACTTGAAGCAGCGCACCCAGAGAAAAACGAATCATGATCTATGAAATGCGAATATATTTTATACTGTGTGGGTGTGTATATATATATATATATATATATATATATATAAAATATAATGCGAGCATCATGTGGGGAAAACATGTATTACACTTCATAACTGCTAGTTTGCCAGTAGGCTGTTACTCTCTAGACCTGTTTATTATAACAAAGATGGCAGATCATCCATAAAATCATGCTGCCCTTTCAGCAAATCAACAACATAATGAGAAATGTTACACAAGCATGACTGTTTCACTTGGCATTTGAGCTCAAATGGATAATTATTATGAGATAAACGTATTCTATAACGTAGCCCTACAAGCCTAAAGTCAAGTATAATTTTATTTGAAGGCCTATTTGTGGATAGGAAGCATCAGTATTGCCACGAGTTCATGGCCAGACTACCGAGATTTCACAAAAACATTATAGAATTTGTATTATTTATTTTATACATTTATTTTTCAGACAGAAGTACTTTTTTTTTTTTTTGTGGAGATTTGTGGAGAGCCAACCAGGTTGCAGCCTTCAACCGAAGCTTGTACTAAGAAAGGTATACAAACAGTGCATGATGTGGAATGTCAAGCACAGGAACACATCCCACTTGAAAGTGTTGTAATTTTGTTTACTAGATAGTAGTGGTGTAACGGTAAATGTATTCTGAACGAACGTTTTTGGTACAGGGCTTGCGGTTCGGTGAACAGGTTTACCAAATGCAATCTATTCTATGTGCAGAACATAGATAAAATCCAGACACAGAATGTATAGGTAAGCAACCGCCCCACATTTTCCACCCTTAGAAATGAACATAGCATAATGCCGCTATACTTCCAGTGTTATCTTTTACTAGTATAGTCTGTGTTTCGAATCCTACCATGTGGTTAAACTTGGTTTTATACGTTTACTGTATATCAAAGAACTCTGACTGCACCCCAGGCCTCCTCACCTCCCCTACATCAGTACCTGACCTTACCTGCACCCTTATGACTGAATAAGCACAAATCTCCATAGTACACTCTAAAATCTAAACATCTTTCCAGAAGAATGAAGTTTATTATAAAGCAAATGAGAACTAAACATATATTCATATATATACATATTACTTAAATATATAATATTTGTAAAATTGATACTCAAAATTTGCATACGTATCTTACAGTGATGTTTCTAATTGTGTCCATATAGTGTAGTTTTTACAGCAAGCTTTTTTTTCTCTGTTGCACTCTACATTTAGTGGGTTTTTTTCTGATAGGTATATAAAAGATTTATAATATGGTGCATTTTATCACACTGTAAGAAGGACAATGTCGTTTATATGCAGCTCGACATCACAGTTTCTGTAATTAGCACTACAGCTTGGACACCAGATGGAGTCTCTACTCATCGCCACGAGAGTGTGTTTCACAGTTTAATCTACCTCACAGCCTGTTGCCTCATTTTTGTTTACTTTCTAGGACAACAGAACTTTGAGACGAGTTAAAACCGCAGATGACATTGAAAAGGATTTAGCTTTATTTTGCAATCTTTGTAGACAAGAGGCAGCTCTGTATTTGTATCTGATATTTTTGCATCTTGAGCATCTTTGCTGGGGACATTTTGCCTCCATTCTTCTAACATTAACATTGAGCACCATCCGCAGGAGTCAGTGCATTAAAATGTGTTTTTGAAACTTAGTAAAATGTTAAACTGGAATAAAATTGGTGTATTATATAAAAGAAAAACATATAGCTTGTAGCTCATTTTGTTGCATCTCAATTGCGTTGCTCTTCTGTGTAATTCCTATATATATATATATATATATATATATATTTATTTATTTATTTATTTATTTATTGGTATATATATATTTTAGCTTGATCTAATTCAAGTTCTGTTCCACTAGCCTGTGTTCCATGTTGTAATTTATTTTAGTAGGGGGTGGGAAGAAGCTACAGCTTTTACCTTTAAAAATCAAGACTCACAAGTAGCTCAGAACAGAAAGCTTCACCACAAACATTATCACCAAGAATTAATACCCACAATACAAATAATATCAGAATAAATCGAGAGCATTACTTTGGTAGAACCTCTGTTATAAAAACAAATTTACTTCTGGCCAATCATAATGAAGAATCACTGTGAAAATCACTGTGGTATTAAATCTATTGAATTAAAATGACAAAGATCACAAATGAATCGCAAAAATGTTAGGATTCAGGACACAGTTATATTCTAAGAGCCACTGCGATTTACTGAATTATGACACATTGTTCTTTGTACACGTGTATCACATTCCCATATCATTAGCATTGGTATATAGTCTAAATTTTAATGTATGGTATGGACAGATTCAACCTACTGTATTAAATGCCTCTGGAATGAACTGGAAATCTGATTGCACCCCAGGCTTCCTCACCTCACCTACATCAGTACCTGACTTTACTGAATTATTTCTGAATTAGCACAAATCTCCACAAGCACACTCCAAAATTCTAATTCCCTGAAGAGTGAAGGTAATTATAAAAGCAAATGGGGACTAAATGAGGAATGGGATGCTCAAAAAGAACATACAAATCCTATGGTCAGGTGTCCACAAACTGTCCATATAGTATAGTATTTATAGATGGGTAGCATTAATATCATTGATCATATGCATACGACTCGACAGTCGATATGAAAGAAGAGAATCGAAGTGATACCTCGATGACCTTTTTTTCTCTCTCATTGCCCATTCAGCCAGCTGTCACTTCCACAGATGAGGTGTGTGTGTGTGTGTGTGTGTGTGTGTGTGTGTGTGCGTGCGTGTTCATGCGTGTGCATGCGTGTTGTGTCTGTTGTGTTTGTGAGTAAGTGTGTTTGTGTTTGCTCAGCCGAAACACTGCAGCAGGTGCTGGGGTAATGACAGTCAGCCACAAAATCACTCTCTGATGAGATCTTTGAGTGCAGACTGGATGAGCAGGTAGTCAGTGTTCTCACCTCATTCACATTGATGAAAATGGAAAAAGCACAAACAGTTTAAAGCAGTTTTTGAACTATAGCGGTGTACAAAGCTTCATACAATCTTTATACAATCAGGTGAAAGGACGGACATTGCTGTATTTTATATATATATATATTAAATAGAAATAAATGAAAAATTCTATATATACAAGAAGTATCCAAAAGTTTGAAAAGGTGCTAGGGTACTAAGAACATATTGAACATGATGTTTTAAATGGCATGTGCGCTTCAAGAGCAGAAGAACATCACTGTAGGACCAGGAAAACCTTCAACAAACCGTTTGGCAACTTGTGCATGATGAACGTTGGAGAGCGATCCCCACATGATCTCACTTCCGCACACTTTTGCGGACTTTGCATTCTTCCCAAAGATGAAGATCTGGCTTAAAGGTCTCTGTTTTGACACCACTAGATGTGGTCACCAATGTGAATCACAGAATGTGCTCGTCATGCTTTGAAAAGAAGAATTCCAGTTGGATTGCTGGGAGCTCGGTATAGCTGTGCAAGGGGACCATATCAAAGGTTAGTGTGTAAACGTAGATCAATTACGTACCTTCTAATAAACAGAGCCAATCTCAAAACTTTTTGATATCACCTGTGGCACAGTGATACTCTCAGCGTTCATTGTGTCGGCTCTGTTCCCTACTGAAAGTTATAAAGTTTGATGGCCACTGGAAAAGGGGTCTCTGGAAAGACCTCCTGTGCCGTTCTGTGGTTGTTATCGCTAGTCTCAGGCTAGGGCTAAATGTGCCCCCTGGTAGGACTTCAGTGTCACATGATTCCTCAGCATTCTCCTTTCAGTCAGACACCTCAACTAGAGACTCCAGCTCCACTCCCATGAGGGATCCTGCTTTTCTAATAAGCTTGTTGGGTCTGTTGGCATCGGTAGTCTTCACCCTGCTACCCCAGCAGACTACAGTGTAGAAGATGACGCTGCCTACCACAGATTGGTAAAACATGGTTAACATGTATATTAGGTCACATGTTAATTCATTCTCAGAATTTGGCCACAATTTATCTGAGAAAACGAGAGTTTTGATGAATAATTTTTCTCATCCTGTGACAGAGTGACTCATTCATTGTGTTCAATCTCAGAGAGGCAAACTTCAAAGGCGACACACAAGCTAGCACCATGGCAAATTCCTGCCTGAAGTGCTCGGCAAAAAAAAATGTGAAAAAAAATAAATAAATAATGATGTTCTCTCGCAAAACTTGTGATAGTGCTGGGCCCTGAGTGATGAAATATTTCACCCCATTTTTAACTCCCAAGTTGTATCAAATACATGGTGTGTTTTATTTGGTAAGGTGTATTATTTGTACATCCAGGAACTTTCCTGTTTTTGTGCCTTGTTGCCTCTACAATTTGAGCATGTTTGCTGGATTATTTTACCTATAGATGCAGTGTGACACATCAAAAAAAAAATCTTTGATCAGTGAGCATGAACTGACCTGAGACGTCCATGGCTGTTTATTTTTGCGACTTTAAATTGGTCCATGAAAGAGTTGTTATTGGCCTGGTTTATGTGGGCCCTGGTCCTCCTTCATCCGGCTCTTAAAATATGTCCTTTTAGGTTCATATTAAATTTAATGGCCACAACAAAGTCGTCCTACAGCTTCACTCTGGCTCAAAAGAGCTCCAGTGTCTTTGTGTGAAACGCAGATATCTTTTTAAAAAATGCGGTGTATTTTATACTGAGTGACCTTACAGACCTCATCATTACTTTTCACAACCTCATTAAAGTGCCACTAGTCTATAGATTGTATAGGAATTTATTGTATAGAACCTCTGAAAGTTCAGGACAGGTTCAACACTAACAACCATATTACTAGCGAAAAATTTTATCCAGGAGACACCGGGTGGGTTTTTGTGCACTGCCCCTTAACCCTCATTTGCTCAACTATGAGCTTGATAACGATTTTATCTCAGTTTTTCATAAGTAAATAAAAACACTATTTATGATCTGAGAGCACATTTCAATCAATCAATCAATCAATCAATCAATCTTTATTTATATAGCACCTAACATCTACCAGCTAGAAGCTAGGTGCTGAACAAAGTACAAGAGGCCAGTGTAGTGAGTTATTGGTGGTCAGGTGATCATGGATTATGGCATCCTATTGGTCTTTTTTTTTTTTTAAGTTGGCAGATGCCCTTGTCCAGAGCGGTGAGGTTAAGGGCCTTGCTCAGGGGCCCAGGAGTGGCAGCTTGTATATGTATGTATATGTACGTACACAATGTATATAAACGTTTCAAGACTTGCTCTGTTTACAAGAAAGTACTTTATTTATCTACGTTTACAGACTATCACACTACAGTACAGCGATCCCAGCGTTCCTGCCACTTCTGGAATATGTTCTGAGAGTCCTCATTTCAAAGCATGTCAAGCACCTTCTGCGATTCGCACCTGACCTCAGCAATGGTGACAAAACGACTACCTTTGAGCTGAAGCTTCATCTTCTGGAAGAGGGCGAAGTCAAATCTGGCGAGTAGTGTAAATGCGGAAGTGAGATCATTGTTCCCAGACAAAGCTGCTGAATGGTTTTGACATTTTGAGCTTGTTGAAGGAGTTCCTGATCTCTCGTCGTCGTCTTCCAGTGATGATCTTTCCCTCATAAAGTGCGCGTGCCACTCAAAACACTTTGAAAGTCTCATCGCAGCCTCGCTGCACGTCAAACGCCGTTGGGGCAAAATTGCCCAGTTTTATGCAGAATTTCACATTTGATCTTTGTTCTAATTTGCTGTCCATGATGAAATTTCAGACAGGGTAATACATGTGGTCTGAATAGCACCAATTAGTCTTAAAACTTTTTGATACCACCTCATGTGCCCAAAAGTTTGTCGACTCCTAACTTTCACATGTGTTTCATATGGTATTCTCCTGCAAACTGTTGCCTAGACGTTGCCTGCACACAGTTATATAATATGTCTTTCTATGCTGTACCCGGGCCAAACCTGCCACAGCTTAACAATGCTCCTTTGCACAAATTGAGCTCTGTGAACACATGGTTAGACCAAGTTTGGCATGGAAGAAATACTACTCATAGCTACTCATAGCCCTGATCTCCACTCCACTGAACGAAGCTTTTTTTTTTTACCCAAAATCTGTGCCTGATCTCAATAATGCTGGAGCTGGTGTGTGAATAATTATAAATCCCCACAAACCTTCCCAGAAGAGCAGAGATCATAATAACAGCAAACAGCTGATGCTTTTAAATGGTGAATACTTTTTTGTATAATTTGCAGCCCAGGATGATCTGAACAAAGAAAGAACAAATCCTAATACATGTATAAAATCAAAACCAAGGAGAATAGTTCTGTAAATAATGACTCCAGTTCTTTTTTTGATCTTGAGACATCAGTTTGTGATCCTACACAAAATTTGACCTATTTTCTGTGCTTTTTATGACCATTTAATGTCTTATTATTCGGAGACCTATTAGTGAATGACTAATAGCATTAGTCATTAAACATAACTTTCAATCCATAAGCAGTATGTGCCGTCTATTAATTAATACCAGTTGAAGAACAGCACTCTCTGAGGTGCTTTATTTCTTATGTTATTGAAATGTAATAATATTACAAGAAATGTTTCAGTAGTATTCTTATAAATCCTAAAGACATGTTCGGGGTTAATGGAATGCAACATCGCTAAGTGCGATGGAACGATAAGGAGACCGTCTCGTCAAACCGCGATCAGAGACTAAAACAAACTTTAATGCAGTTCACTTTTTACAGCCAAAGCTGTATATCATGTGCATGAAAAAAGGAATTCGGGCATCAGGCCAGGCCTTTTTTTTCCTCTACACCTTTTAATGCATGGCCCCATCACTCTGACAGACTCTTCCATCCAACATTTCAGAGACTGGAGACGGCTGTCCTTTCCAAGAATATAGAGTCCCCTTCAAACCTTTGCAATAAATTTAGGTGAGTGACAGGAGACCAATCATTTTCACTAAGCCTGACGAATGCTGTCTAATCTAGATCCCTACGGCAAGCCGGCATGCCCGTTGTCCACTTTCTATTACCCATAAACCTCTCAATCTGCTCACGTGGCCTTAGGCGTGGTGCAAGGAAAGACAAAGCGTTCATCACTTCCTGAGGTTTATGAGCTCAATCCCCCACCTAAAACCTGTTAGTTAGACACAAGCATGGCGTACTCTTTCCTCCTCGCTTTCCTTCACAGAAATAAAAGTAAATCTGTTCTCAAGGATGCGCAGACAGCCAGCGGTAATGAAGCAAGCCGGGTACTACGTCTTCTCGGGCACGTTTTTCTCACTCCCTATTTCGAACCATCAATTTTATTCCTTGTTTTTTCTCTATTGGTTGAAATCGAAGGGGAACACAGAGCACTTTGTCTTCATTATGTGATGGTGCCTCTGACTGTTAAGCCAGAGTTGCTTTCATATCTCTAAACCATGCATTTCATTATAAGAATAAACCCTGCTTTAAAAAGGTGTGCATGGGTCTATTTTTCTTTTTTAATTCCCAAATCAAAAAGAATTCTGATCGATCACGTCTGAACCCGC
Organism: Silurus glanis; assembly: GCA_014706435.1. Classification (NCBI taxonomy): domain Eukaryota; kingdom Metazoa; phylum Chordata; class Actinopteri; order Siluriformes; family Siluridae; genus Silurus; species Silurus glanis. The sequence continues at coordinate 3,704,391 of JAAIIK010000023.1, forward strand.
AGATAGGCTGACGAATCACGCATGCTCTCCATAGTCAGTTATTATTTTTTTTCTGACTGTCTTTTCCTGCTAGTTGCTAATACACCTTTTTCCAAACATTCTACAAATATTTCCGAATATTTTCCAAAAATGTGAGTTTAATTATATATCTGCAAATGTACATACCGGTATATTCAATGATATAGAATATAGATGATATACCAATACAGAAGAACACCTCTAGACCAGAATCAGCAGCAATCATGCAAGTCATCTGAAGGACAAAGGACACACTTTTGAGGATAAAAAAAAAGATACACATATTTTAAGGATGTGCATCTCCATAACTACATTGATATCTCGATGCATTAAACATACATAAGAAGCAACTAGCGTTGTGATGTGATACGATTCACCCCTATTACGATGCAGTGTGATCTGCTTTAAATGTGATTCAACACAATGCGATTTAATGCAATACGAGGCAATGGAAAAAAATAAAGATGCTATGCAATTCAATATGGTAGAGATAGTTTGCTTTTATTTCTTTATTCTTTATCTTTATTTATTCCGTACATTTTTACTAACTGCGTTCTGACTTCAAATGCACGATCCTTTCACAAACAGGCCTTTGTAGTGCAAAAAGAGAATGAAAAAAATGTAAATTAAACCAGACTCTTTTCGATGCGTCATGCCACATCAGCTACGTGTACCTCCACAAGCAAATAAATCCACAGCGGGACTAAGAGCCTATCAAACAGGTGTGTTCATGGAATTCCGAGATCGTTCTTTTACGTTTTATTTTCCTTATTTTTGACTTTCCTCGTCCCTTTTCCGGATTTCCCTGCTTCTGCAATTATTCCAGCAGCTTGTAGCTCTGTGTTTGGCATGTTGGTTCCTCAGTGTCCTGCCAGCATGCACCCACAGACTTGCTGCTCCTCAGTGGATGATCAGAATCACATGGTGCCAAGTACTATTATGTTTTTTTTTTTTAAATCAATTTCACAAATGTACTCAGCAACCTTTACATTTTTTTAGTGTGACAGTTTTGCCCTCAAGTTTCTTTCAGTGAACAATTCTACAAAATAGACATCATGGAAAATCTATATCAAATTTCTTTATTACACAACAGCACCTTTTGGTGTTATCCATCCAACCAAGAGGATGAGTTTCCCTTCTAAGTCTGGTTACTCTAAAGGTTTCTTTTCTGTCTCAGGAAAATTTTCCTTGCCAACATCGAATCGGTTTATTTATAAGATCTAAATCGTTAAAATGTAAATCCTGATCTATGTATTTCTGCTTGTTTTGTTAAAAGTGTTATACAAATAAAAAAAGATTGAATTGTGTACATTGTATAATAATATAGCAGTTAAACAAGCTGCTTAGTTTCGACCAGTAGCTCTGGAGTATAGCTGCATTTCACTTTGCTGGATTTTCCCCCATTCTAAAAAGCTGACTTGTGCTTTCTATATTCAGAGTTATTGACAGAAGAGTTGTGGAGTTCAGATTTTTTGTTTTATTTTACTACAACATTCAATACTTTATTTGGTGCAGTAAAATGTGGACATGGGTATACTCTAGAATACTGAAGGTATTAAATATTTTTGCATTATTTGGATGAAAGGAATGAGAGATGAATGATAGATTAAATAAGTGGATGGATTGAATGTGGAATTCAGTGGATGGATGAATAAAATGGTGGGTGGGTGGATGGATGGATGGATAAAATAATAGGTATATTAATGTATTGGATGGATGGATGGATGGATGGATGGAATTATAGATGGAAAATACCAGGGGCCCTGGTATCACAACCTGCCACTCTTTGAGCCGTTGAGCAAGGGTTAATTCATTAATTTCACTATGATTGAAAGTACATATGACAAGTATAAAGCACTTTTCTTTTTCTTTTTAAATGCTTCATTTCTTTTCCAGTGTTTCGTCATTTTCCGTCTATGTTGATAATTAGTGATCAACAACATCATTATTAACAATGGTGTTACTTTTTTATTAAATACACCCTGTAGACTCTCGTTCATCATAAGTAGAACCCCGGCTGACATGTGGAATGTTTATTGTCTCCAGGACCAGAGTTAAGTAATCCAGCTGGTAAAACTACTGTTCTTGTTTTGCTGTGATCTGACATCATGACTGAATGATCTAACAGCTCAAGCAAAACCCTATAATACCCGCTGCTTACGTGCCATGTGGTGGTGAACTGGCTGAGGTATGTGCCATGATGCTACTTCCATCTGGATTTTTACTGAGGCTGGAAGAGGGGTTTCTAGAATTAGGAGACCTATGATTACAAATAAAATTTAATACACTGTAGTCAGATCTTTTTTAAGTTTAATAAAAGATGTGCACCTGGATTTCACACTTCACTTGGTTATTTGTACATAACACCCCCCCTCGCAACACCCTATCTTAGACAGCTACCACCAAAGAAGTATAAACTATAACAAATGCATACTAAAAAAAACGCATTAAGCCAGCCAAGGGCAACTATCTTGGATAATTACTGCGTGCTCAAGTTGTCCAGAATGATTTGGAAGGTCTGATTGACTATGTCATTCCTCCAACCCAGATGGTATGGTCAGCTCTATTGGATTTTTGGATTTAAACTCGTAAAAAAATTCTCTATTTAATTTTATATAACCCTTTGTACAGTATATACACTCCACCACAGTACATTATATTGCACTCTGACACAGTTATTTGTCACAATATTCCACATTTGGCAGGACCATACATGTTTGTGTATCTTGAAGTAGAGCGGTTAAAATTTGGTGCTTTGAGTACAATTCTCTCATACTGACCACTGGATGTTCAACATGGCACCTCATGGTAAAGAACTCGGAGGATTTAAGAATTAGAATTGTTGCTTTGCACAAAGGGGGCCTATTACCTGCTGTACATATACTTACATATTTATCTGCATTCATCTGCACTTATATTTATCTGTCAATTTGCACAATTGCTACTATTTGCTCTTCTTTTAGATGCTAAACTACAATTCATTGCTGTGTACCTGTGATTTGCAATGACAATGAATTTGTATCTATCTATATATTTATTGATTGATATTTAATTTACTTGATATGTACTACCTCTTTTTAAAAATAAAAGAATCTGTTCATATCACTTTGTAACAATAACCGATTTCTGTCAAAAGTCAGGGGACAAAATAGAATTAGAATCTTCACTCCTCTGGGGTCTTTCTATACAGTGGTGTTAGGTAAAGAGGCTTAGGGTGTTTCAATTGGTGTTTTAATTCATCTCAAAGGTCTTCAGTAGGATTGAGGTCAAGACTTCAAAACAAGGACACTCAAAATAAAAAAAAAAACTTCACAAACCATGCAGTTTCATGTAGTTCACTTTGTGCATTGTCATGATGGTAGAAGCTTTGGACTTTGGGTTCCAGTGAAGGGCAGAAAATCCCCCTTTTTAACACAATTGTGTGTGCTACAAAAGAACCACTAATGGGTGTGAGAGTCAGTTGTCCAAAAACATTCGGCCGTCCTACGAAATTCGTAAATTACAAAGAATCGTGAGGGGATTCTAACGCTTGCCTTTCATGCCTCCTATTAAAAATCACCATCAAATCTAACACACAAAGGGGGCTCTGCCAAAGCCTTTAATCAGATTACAACCATCTGCTGCTTGCTGATTAATTTTTTAATGTAATTTGCACCATGAGTGTACATTCTTTGCTCAATATTTGGATTTCATCAAATGTTAGGAAGTGGGTTTAGAAGTAGCTCGTAGAGGATTTCAGTATTTATGGATTGAGAATAATTTAGGAAGGATTCGGACCAAAAAAAAAAGAACAACCCTTGTGTAAAGTCACCTAGTCCTTTATAAGGAAAAAAGCAATTAACATGTCCGGCTGCAAATATTAAAATTAACAAGCAATTAATTCTGCTATTCTCCATGGAACACTGAAGGGCTGAAATGACACCTGGTTATACTTGTTTATAGCCGGAGTGAACAACAGTGCTGTATCGTTTCATTCAGAAATTATTTTCTTTATTGCTCTAAAGCTGAATTCCACAAGGTACTGCCAGGGAAATACAGGCAGATGTGCAGAATTTGGAAGTTCATGAATGAGCCCAATAAAGGCAGATACGAGGTTTGCTCTTTAGCCGTTCATTTCCTTCAGGGTGAACCGAGTACTGCTGCTACATTCATGATTAATTAAACATTTCTGCATGTACTCTTGATGACTAATGATGATTCTGTGACTTATTCATGGCCCATGGTAGTTTTAGGTGTCCAAACCTTTTCTCGTGGGAGAAAGGATTATGCTTTGGGTTGACAGTCAATTTAATGAAGAGGCTTTGGGGGATAAACCTGGACTTTCTTTTTTCTTTTTTTCAAAGCAAAATATGAAGACAAGCCACACTGCTCTTTTTCCCTTTCCAAAAAGGAAAAAAGCTAAGCAGTACATGATGTTTATGGTTAAACCATTTAGAAGGGCAGAAAATTCATTACAATATTGTGTGTGTGTGTGTGTGTGTGTGTGTGTTACAGAAAGGCATTAGTGACATGACTTGGTGCTGTGCTAGCATTATTCACCACTTTTTTAAACTAGCTAGTTTTCTCAACTAGCTAGCAGGTTACTAAAAATTTAGAAATTTCTAAAAAAAATTCGATCGAAACTTAAATAAGGGTGTTTGAGTCTGGAAATCTTTTCGAAATCTACATGTTTTCTGTGAGAATTCAGCTTGCTAGTTGGCTGACTGTTTGCAATTTAGGTAAAGTTTTGCTAACCCAGAAGCAAACCACAAGCATTAGTCATGTTGCATATTCACTGCCTTCGTTTAGCAAATAATTTAACACCTGCTTTATGCAAAGAAACACAAAAAAATGCTGGCAAAATAGTTTGACAAGAAATTAACTACTATTCAGAAATTAAATAACTGAAAAGTATTACGACCCTGATAACTGCCCTGGAAAGAGGTTTAAGTAAGTAAAACTCACTAAAGCTCTTCTTGTGTCGGAAATCAATATGTAATGCAAGTCAGACCTTTACAGGATCTTGTACCTGCAGTTTCCCCAGGAGTCATTAAAATGCATTACATTTTGCATTTAGCTTTAAGTGTATACGTGATCTACAGATTTGGGCTTGGACAGGCAATTTGTCATTTGAGTCTTTCAACAGTGAAAACCTTTATACCTGCTGATGGCGATGTATAATGTTGTAGCTTTGACTACAAATTCTAAAGATTTATATGCCTATAACCCTATGTAGAATAGAATACATACAGTATTGCGTTATCTTTTAGCACATCTTGGTGGATAGAACATTCATCTCTTATTAATGCACAGCGTGTCATTTTAAACACAAAGTCCTTTGCCCTAAACAGTGGCTGTCAAAAATGTTGACAGGCACTGTCAAAATGTATTTTATTATTTTTAAGATACATCCTTTTGTTTCTATGCAAAAACACACAAGAATTGGACAGTGAATTGATGGAGGAAAGTTCTATGGATAGAAGAGTCCAAATGTGAAATTTTTGGCAGAACATAGACACCCACAGTCCAACATGGAGGTGGAAGCTTAATTGTTTGTGGTTGTTTTGAAGCAATGAAAGTTGGATACTTATTCCGGGTAAGAGGGAATACTAAACAAAGCATTATTTAGAGAGCAAAGAGTCAGTTGGATTGTTATCTATCATGGAATGTCCTGCCAAGTCACCACACCTAAATCCTATTAAACTGCTCTGGGATGATCTGGATCGCAAGGTCAGAAAGAAAAGTAAAGAACTTATTTGGGAAATTTTACAAGAGGCATAGCGAAGTATTTTAGCTGAAGGTTTGGAGAAATAAACTGTGCAGATGTCAAGAGAATATAAAGCTGTTATTCATGCTAAGAGAGGATTTACATCTGTGCATTAATGTATTTGTTTGGTCAATGTTCATGGCGTTAAAGTACCTAGTTTGTTATATATACAAATGCAAAATGTATGTTTCTTTTAGAAAAAATGAAAGAAGACTAGGTGTTTCCAAACTTCTGACAGACAGACAAAACAACTAGACAACAACTAGTCATCTTTCTGAACAAAATAATATACAACTATTGATTCGTGCATGATGATTACAGGGAGTCAAAACATCAGGAAATCAGCAGAGCACTAATAGTGAAGGTGGAAAGAGGTTGAAAAGTTTTGGGATTAGAATGGAAGGAGTCCCAAATCATGCTCGGTGCTTCCCAGAAGTTGTAGATGATGCATATGCATATATATGATGTGTGTATAATTATTATATTATATTATATTATATTATATATCATAGTAATGTATATATGATGTTATAGGAGCAATTGTTGAAAGTTCAGAAATGATGTAAGTATAATATTCAGAACTACACTGCAATTAATCTAATATTTTACAAGTTTTACAAAGAAAGCATACTTTGAAACAACCCTTACATTTACAAAGTATTAAACCAATGGAGCAAATATAAATAATAAATAAAATAAGGCACAGTAATGAGCTTATATCATTGAGTCTTTATTTGGTGAGATTAAATATTGGGTTACTCTAACTTAATTGTGTTGTACCATTATGTTTTGAGAATGAACACACTTGATTCATTTATATTTGAAAGTGTAAGGCCTAAAACAAGTTGCTGTTTCAATCCTTTCATATGTATATTTTTAAATGCCACCCCTTTAACTTTAATTACCAGAACACATGAAATGCGGCTTTATTACAATTTTGGGCTGCATTTTATTAGACTTTTTTTTATCCTCCTCAGTGCACCATTAATGCTGAAGTATTTTCACTTTCATTTGGTAAGCCAACCCACACTCATATCGAGGTTTAAAACCCATTCTGGTCCTTCCCTGTAAATAAATTCCCCCCACTGTTGTTTAGCGGTGCATATTGCGTTATTCAGGATCCACTGAAGGTTTGATTAAGATGCCTGATTGAGGCAGATGTCTGGCCACTAAATCCTGTTTAATGAAGGATCTTATTTGTCTAGATCTCTCCTCAAAAGCTTCTTCATAGGGCCCAGACAGATTAAGTCAATCTTCCCTTCATAAGGAGCACTTATTCTGGAAAAGGGCATTATTTTCCCCAGAGATTTATCAGATGCCTTGTTGCATAAACAGAAAGCAACATTTTGCCAAGGAAATCCTTTTACTTGGATCTACACTTACACCCTGAATATGTATTCATTTGTAAATTAGCTGGGATAGACTGCATGTACACTATATAGACAAAAGTTTTGGAAAACCTGACTTTTCCATCCTCTGTCCTTCCCCAAACTATTACCCCAATAGTGTCTTTGGATGCAGCATCATCAAATTTTCCCTTTACTTGGCCTAGGAGAACAATAACAGTTCCAGCATGATAATACCCCTCTGCAGAAAGTGAGCTCCATGAAGATGCACTTTACATGGGTTGGAGTGGAAGATCTTGACTGGCCTGTTTATAGAGCTCTGACCTGAACCCCATTGAACCCCATTGAACCGAAATGCTGAGGCTCTGCACCTCACCTACATGAGTACCTGACTTTACTAACACCCTTGTGGCTAAATCAGCAGAAAACTCAACAAGCACACTCCAAAATCTAGTGGAACATCTTCCCAGAGGAGTGGAGGTCATTATAACAGTGAAGGGAAAGAAATGTGGAATATCCCAAAAAGTACATACCAATCTTATGATCAGGTATCCACAAATGTTTGTCCATATAATCTATGTAAGGATTATAGACCATGGCCTATGTTTCCCAGCAGCCATTGCACTTTTACTTTGATCACATGATCCAAACTCATATCACTGAACACACAAACACCTGTTTTTTGTCTCAGCATTAACGAGCATGTGCATTACAACTCACCTTGCACCTCACATTGTCTCCTTGATTGTTGTTTTTCTTTTTTTTTTTCTCCTTCTCCACTTTCTTTTTCAAGCTCAGTTTTTTTGTGTGATTTTGTTTGGGTTTGTATTAGTTATTTTGCACTTTACATACTAAGAATATCTGCAATTGCATCCACTCTCACTCCTTAAATGACAATGTAGAAATGCAAGGTGTGAAAGGAAATCTATTTTTCACATCCCTGCCAGCTTTTTGTACAATTCTGCTTATGGAATGATATCAGAATGCATTAATAGGCCATTCTGTAGAAATTGGTGTATTACTTTCCTGTAAAAGCTTCCTTGAGTAGAAGAATCTCTGAAATTTGTGTTTGTGCATTAGACAATTTAAAGACTAGTTGACTAATGCATCAGCTAATCACTACTGCGACCGTGGGGACATCGACTAGTCAGGCAACAAACGAAAAAAAAAAAATCGGAGATGCAGGCAGACTGCAAAGAAAGTCAGCTAAATGTTCTTTGTTATTCTGGGAAAAAACTTTTTCGAAAATTTCTTTTGCTTTAATGGCCTATTAACACTTTGAAATGCTTTTTATGCATTTGATTGCAAGTCGTTACCCATCCAACTCAGCTAGTTTAGAGTCAGATCAGTGGAGCACACCAGCTGACAGAAGCAGAGCCAAACTCATTTTCATTTGCCACCACATTTACCCCAGACACTGCTGTAGACATTGTATCCTCGGCTCAAATGAGTAGACACTGTTGATGGACATTAATGTCTCTCAGTTTCAGAAAAATGTATTGCAGATGGTAATATTAAACACAAAATGAATTATGGTGTAATTAATTGTACTCAAACTGCCATTTAATTCACTTTTTGCTGCTGCAGTAATTAAATAACCCCAAAACAATGATGGTCTGTATGAGTTGTTGCTTTAGCTATAGAAAAGATTGACTAATCAACTAGCCAAAGAGTCAAAATGAATTTATTTTGGGATTTATTAAACCCACAGGATAGTATAGTATAGTATCAGTTTTAAAAATTGTAATTAAGTTTTTATGAGCTACAGGAAATCTCCTGATCTCATTCCGATGGCAACGATTTTGCATCAAGCTCAGGACCATGCTAACCTTTAGAGCCCCCAACTGAGCGTCTCAAAATAAATCCGGTTAATCATCAAGAGCTCTTCTATTTTTAACCCATTTACTACACATAAACACTATATGAAAGCATACTCTTCATTCAAATCACTCAGCCCTATAGATTTCTTTCAAAATGATTCCAAGCTTCAGAGACCATTTTAAACTTCAATGCCGAAAACCCTGTCGTTCTGAACAAAATAAAAAAGGATCACATTTCTCAGTTACAAGCACCGTACTTACGTTCACAAATGATGTCTTTGATTTGGAAACAAAGAAAACGAAGACAGTCTTCATAGGCAATACGGAACGTTATCCTGGGTGATTCAGTGGAAATATCACTTTGGATATGGACATATTTTGCGCTTTATTGCAACATTTGTCTTGACTGCAAAGCTGAAACTGTATCAGCAGACAAAGATGATTTTTTAATTGGCTCCCTTTTGAAAACATGTATAGTATTTAGCCCATAGAAAACAGTCCATATGGCACATTGTCAAGGGAAAAAAAAGGTTCTTCTTTGAAGATACTTGACTGAATGCTTTGTGACTAGTGTTTCTGAGCACTAACACATTATCTGAAGTCTCATGTATACTTCTGGTTCTGTAGCACTCTGTTCTTTCTCCCTGCTATTTTTTATATAGCCTTTTGCTGGGAATTTAAATCTAGAGCACTGGTATTAAATTTTTTGCCATTTTAACAACTTTGTGCATGGATTAGATTGTGCTTTACTGAGTCCTACATTTTCCTGGTGGGGATTGTGGTAGGAACATGACAAGAAGGTCAGCCCATGATCAAAATGTCTGCTGATGTTTACTGAAGTATCTTCAGTTCTTGATAAATGACATTTGTGTGACATACTCCCAGTTCCAGTTTCTACAAAGCTGAAAATGACAGAATTATGCCTGGTGTAATTTAAAATTTTGGATGAATAGGATTTAAATAACCGGATTAGCTATTAGCAAAAAAGGCAGTTTAACGCAGGGCAGAGACGATCAAGTTGATTAGCATGATGAAGCCATAGTTGATGCGTTTTTTTGTGTTGAAGTGCCTTTGATGCTAAAGACTTCATTAGTCATTAACACAGCCTTATGTTCTGAGATGGAGCGCTGATGATTATAATCAGTGAAACTCCCACAGTAATGGCTTCTGTTTGGGTTATACCATCTGAACCTCAGAGGTGGGTAAAAATAGAATTGCCCCCAGGGTCATACTATTTCTCTTTCTCTCCCTCTAAGCATATAATGTAAAATTTAACCTTCAAAGCTGTGCTGCTCTACATGACAGTGTTTGGATTAGGTTGAAAGGAGTTTTAAGGTGGTGTGGGGGAACTGATTTAGTGCTACAGTAATTGAATAAAGGAAGTATACGTGGACCCCAACTTACGACGTAGATAGGGGCCAAAAAAACGGTCGGAAATCCATCAGGTCGAGAAGAGTGACTACTCTATGATGCGTTCCGACGCAGACAAAAAGAGGCACTGTAAACACGTTTAAAAAAATGTTACATAGTACAAATAAAGTAAATAAAAAAACGATATATATATATATATATATATATATATATATATATATATATATATATATACACACATTTTTTTTTTCAATCTGAGGTGACTCCGAAATGTCATTAGTCGAGTGGTCGTAGGTCACCTTATTGAGGGGGCCAGAAGAAGGCCCATGGCACTTTTAAGATTTCGTCTTCTACATATCACATTGTTTTGCACTGAGGGAACATTGTATCAAAACAGCTTTACAGAGACAGAGAGGTCATAAAGTTGAATAAAAAAATGCATAACTTTAGTACCTATAAGTTTGTTCATATTAAGTGTACGTTTAGCAAGCCAGTGGTGACTGTGGCAAGGAAAAGCTCCCTGACATGGTATGAGGAACAAACCTTGAGAGGAACCAGATTCAAAACGGAACCCATCAGGGTGGCACAAAATATCCATTCATTATAGTCAAATCAAGTCAAGTTTATTTCTATAGCGCTTTTCACAACAGACATTGTCTCAAAGCAGCTTTACAGAATTTAACACTGAAGGTGAATGGTGTGTATTTATCCCTGATGAGCAGCCATGGCGACTGTGGCAAGGAAAAACTCCCTTAGATGTTATGAGGAAGAAACCTTGAGAGGAACCAGACTCAAAAGGAAACCCATCCTCATTTGGGTGATATTAAGAGTGTGATTATAGTCTTTATAACAATACAGAACACCGGAGATTGAAAACTAACATGAGCACTGGAATTTCAAGATTATGAGTAATTTCCTTTCTACAGTCTTATACAGTCATTTGAGGTTATAGATCCAGGAGCTACTGAGCAACTCATAAAATAGCTCAACATTTGAGATAATCATAGATGCAACACCAGCTTCTCCATGCCAGAGCCTTTAACACTCCATTATTTCCATCACAACATTCCATAAATACATTCAGCTGATATGTATTTAAATGCAAAACTGTTCATACAACCTGTGGTCCAGAGCTATTCTACAATACTGTTTATAATAATTACAGTCCAAATCTGTCCTCAAGGTTCTGGAGTTGCTCAGTAACTTCATGCATCTTTAGGCTGTTAATGTGAACCCATCCTGCATGCACAGAGTGGTATCCAATTGAAGAGATTCCCATAACATGATGAACAATGTTTTTGTAGTTGTGAGAAACAAACACACAAGAGTATACTTCATGTGTTAGAAATGTCTCTAATTCACTGTTGTAGAGCAAAAGAAGCCATCTGTAACTGGTGATCTCATCAACAAATGGACTTGTATCTGGATTGTTTACATCAAAAAAGTTGTTTTTTTTTGCTTTTGTGTGTTTGATGTGTAACATTTTATATTTGCAAGTTGTATAGTGACAGTTTTAACAAATAAATGTGTCTGTATGTTAATTAAACCAAAGCAAATGCTTATATATACAACATTACTTATTTTAATATGTTTTGAATAGGGTTGTCAATCGATTAAAATATTTAATCCCAATTAATCGCATAATTGTTAACTCTTGATTAATCGCAACTTAATCACACATTATTATCTGTTTTAAATGTACCTTAAATTAAGGTAGAATTGAAGTTTTTTTTATACTCTAATTAACATAAACATGGACAGCTATGTATGCATTATGCATGATTGTTATTAGTAAAAACATACTCAACACAGAGCATGAAAACAAAAAAATTCTTGTAAATGTTTTAAAGTCATTATGGTGTTTAAATTACATAAATCAGTAGGACACCAAACAGAACTATTACTATGTTTCCACGCGGACGGTTTTAATTGCTGGATGCGTGCACCATGGTGGATTTTGGTGCTTGACTTGAGATGTTGCGAAAAACAAATATTTAGTGATTTAAAAAAAAAAAATAATTGTAGTTTATTTATCGTGATTAAATGTGTGTTGCATTAAAGATTTTAATTGCGACTCTTTTATGTTTATTTAAGTATATTTTTTTTATAAAAATAGGTGCTGCATTAATCGAGTGTTAATAAAATTAGTGCCGTTAAAACGAACGAATGCGTTATTAACTTAGTTATTCATTTTGACAGAGCTAATTTTGATATCACTTCCTGAATTTGTAAAAAGAAATGTAGCAAGTTGAGGGGTGTTTTTTATTTTTTTAAACACAGTAAAGTGTACCCTTATCGTGTGACACTAAGGATCCCACAATATCACTGCTTTGGATGGGGTTTGATTCTTGCTGGCCCAAAGACCACATAAAATGGGAGGGGTTTCACTCTGAATGGTGTCCGGCATAAAAACTTGAGACAAATCATCAACGATCAGCCAGTGATCTGCTGTGTCGAACCCTAGCAGGAGAAGCCATCAAAAAGAAGCAACAGTTGAATTCAGCAAATTGCCCAGAAGGATGGGTTATGGGTTACAAATAACTTGTAAAGTAGCTCTGGTTACCAGCATCAGCTGGATAGGTTTGATGGTTTTATATTGGATTTGGTCACTTAGAGTCTGGTTCTTGCTGGTTATGCTGATTTTAGCTGATCAGGCTGGTTTTGGGGGGACTATAAAAAGTCGCAGGCAATTTATAACCATACATATCAGAAACCTACTGTAGCAGTGCACTGTGCAGCATTTGGATTTGAGATTTATTGGCACTTCAAGGTAAGAGATCAAAGAATTATTTCTATGCAAAGAAGCCTAGACATTATGCATGTTTTCATTTCGAGGGACCTTATAAAATCTTCTTAAACTTACACCCAGTTCTCAGTTAATGTGCTGCAAATTTGGAAGTGTGTGCGAGGATTGATAAGATTAGTTTCGCAAGTCAGTGGTTAAGTGTCTATTTTCAAGAAGTAGAATCCAAGGCACAGTAGCAGTGGAAATGGTCTAAACAACACACTATCATATATAAAAAATGCTGTTCAAAGAAAACGACTGAATTAAATTAGGTGTTTTGCAGGCAGGTCATGTTTTAAAGCGACATCAGCGAAATCTTTGGAAAAGCCTTAACAAGGAGAAAGTCAGGGTGACAGTGATCAGATTGAAAAATGTCTCTTGGGAGTTCAAAGATCTAACAGTACTTGGCTTCAGAGAAATTGTCATATAAAAGCAGGGTACTGAATAAAGCAGTTGGAACTTCTTTCTTAGAGGATTTTACGCTTCACTCACAAAATATCCACTGTTTCTCCAAAGACTGCTTTGTCTTTTTTGTTTGGTTTGCCTAAAACCAATATTTTGACAGTTAAATGATGTATCTGCTTACAACTTTCATTTAAAGGCGCTTGAGCCCAGAGTGTCTTTGATTAAACAAATCCAGTTAGCAGTTTCCCAATAAGGAAAGACCCTTCTTGCGTTATTTGGGGTCTATCCTAGAATTTTTCACAACCCTACATTCCAGGCCCATGATGCCCGATCCAATGGATTAACAAGAAAAAAATGTTAGATGTTCTAAAAAAAAAAAAAAAAAAAATCAATAAATAAAAAAGGGCCCAACATGATCAGGTTGATAAGTATACTTTCTTTCGGTTTCTCCCATTAAGGGTCGCCACAGCGGATCATCCGTATTCATGATCCGCATGTTTGATTTGGCACATGTTTTTACACTGGATGCCCGCCCTAACACAACCCTCCCACTGGCTTGTGCAACCCTAATGGCTGGGGTTGGTTCCCTGACCGGTGAGAGCGCCGCATCCTAACCACTAGACCACCAGGGAACCTATCAGCTTGATAAGTATGATCATGCTTAATAGTCAATCAAAACAACTTTTATATGTTGAAAAGAAATGGTCATGCTTTTAATCTGTGAAAAATGTGAAAATTCCTAGAGAATTGCGTTATCCATGGACTCTTCTGTATGAAGCATAGTACTTCCCCTGAGAATAACTTGGATTTGCCCTCAGGGTTAACCCATTTCACTTATTCTCATTTCCTCTCTAATAATCTTCAAAAACCCTGCTTCCCAACATGGTGGCATTTCGATCATGCTGAAAGAAGTTGTTAAGGGTCATTTAGGGGAATTGTTTTGGCAATAACTCTATAAAGGAAGTGCAAGCCCCCCACTGAGAGGGCCTGAGGGATGGACGTGGTACTCTTTAGACTCCTACTAAGTCTTACACATCACACTGATTCATGCTGAAGAATCTGAGGAGGTCACCGTGTTGCCACTCTTATAACGGAATTAAAAAAAAAATCCCAGAAGAAAATACGTAGGCTGTTATGAATGAAAGATTTTATTTGATAAAAATATATGTAAATAATATTTTAGAAAATCTTTCAGCTCTAATGTAGTCAGCCGGGTGATACAATTTTTGGGTCTAACAGCGCATGTTAAATTTTGCAATGTAACTATAAAGGTAATGTAGCCCACACATATTGAAAAACTCTCATTTAAAATGTACTTCAAATCCTATAAGGGTAACCTGGTAATATAGTTCCAGAGGCGTAAACAGTTCCTGAAAATCATACTTGAGTAAAAGCATATATATTTAACTACAAAACCCAAATACAAGCTAAAAGTCACTAATTCCAATATGACTTAATTAAAAGACTTAAAAAAAAGAGTATCTGATTTTAACTATACTTGAGTATTTGTAATCTAGAAAACCAGTGTTGATTTACTTATTGTTAGAGTCTCAAAGCACTTTTGAATGTCACTCTGGATGAGGGTGTCTGCAAAATGTCCTAAATGGAAATGTGTTTGACTAATATTGTACATAAGACCAAAGATGCACTAGTCCTCAACACCAAGACACGTGTTAATAAACAGTCAAATTGCAGTTGGTTTGTGATGTTTTATTTCCTAAAATTGTATTTTAACCAAGTAAATTGTATCAACCAAGATCAACTGCCTCTTCAACATCCCTGGATGAAAAAAAAAAATCAAACAAGTCAATAAAAAAAAAAAATAAGTAGTAAAGCAATCTTTCAAAAAGGTATCTTCAATTAAAAAAATAGAATTACAGTATCATGTCACAAAGTAGAAATGACAGTAAATAATTGTAGATATTAAAGTAAAACCACATATTTAGAGCTGACTGTGATTTGATGCACCTCCCAATCTCAATCTCAGAGACAGAGATATTTTTATTTAACTTCAACAAAAGCTAGTTCTTAAAGATTTTCAGAATTTATTCAAGTTCTTTTTAGACTGAAAATGAGGCCAGCGGTGCTAAAAAGTCACTTACAGGCAGTAGATGCAGGGAGGGGAGTGTTGAGCCTTAATTACATCAACAAAGGTGCAAAGTATAAGTGGTAACAGTAATTGTCGATTAAAATATAGTGGAGTAAAAAGCGCATATATTGAATGATAAATGTAGTTAAATAGTAAAGGTTGCTTATATCTGTGATACTCAGTAAGACTAAAAAGTAGTCAACAAATGGAAGTACAGACGCTTCCCACCTTACAAACGAATTACGTTCCGAAACAACCGTTCGTAGCATGAATTTGTTCGTAAGTTGTTACTGTGTTCCTTATTGACTACGCATATCTCCTAATGATGTAAAAGCTATAAATGCTATCAAATAAACAATAAAGTATTCTAAAACAAATTGAAATAATCAAAATACTGTATACAATATTTTGTATTAAGTAATAAAAAAATAAAATGTATTAAAAAAAAAAAGCACTTAAAAACATTCATTGGCCCTAAACCAGTGCGCATCAGATAGACTCGTTACGGTCGACGACTAGCTCCGGCGGCTCTCCTCCGTTTAGATTTTTTCCGACTCCGAACTAAATTCACTTTGAGGACAGGTTTGTCCGTGAAAGTTCGTTACATATATGTTCGTAAAAGTGGGGAACGTCTGTACAGTAATGAATTACATTTACTCAAAAAAAAAAAAAAAAAAAAAAAACTGTTTTGCTGTCATACTAAATCTCACACATATACTAAGTTTTACACATGCAAAAATGTAAAAATAGAAACTGATTAGCACCAAATAGTTCTTGCTAGATTGACTACAAAAGCAAAATATAAGAGCTTAAGCTATCAAAGCTGAAATAGTTAGCAAGAATGCAAATGATTTGATGCTAGCTGGTTCCCAGTAGATCGAATTCCTCATCAGTTAGGTTAGCATTGTGGCGACCCTGAGTTTCAAATTAATTGTTTTTTTTCCACTTAGACTTTTAATAAGTTTTGTTACACTTTGGTGAAAGTTTAAAAGAAAAGAAAATGCTGTAACTGCAGTTTGAGATGAGAACAATCTAATTCAGGTTTCAGCAAGAAGGATGTTAAAATTCAAGGCATGCGTGCAGCTATGAACGAAAGGAGACAGCGGTGGAATGAGTGCAGGTCTCCCTAGCACTCTAGCTAATCAGATAACAAGAAAGCGGGGGCGGCAGGCCGCCGCGCGAACATCTGAGGGCAGCCCGATGTCCCTGAAACTCTGCCCGAGGAATGAGGAGAGGAAGATCGAGATGGAGAGGGAAAAAAATGACAAGAGGAATTAAATAGAGATTGAGAGATCTTGATCGGGTTTACAGTATTGCCTGTGTGTCCTTGTGGGTTTTTCTGCTTTTAATTGCTTTTGTTATTGATGTTGGCGAAGCAACGTGCACCTTCCTGCTACCTGAATAATTCATACCGGTGTGTATTATTAGCAAGCAGAGGTGGAAGTGCAGCGCTCCGAGTGAGGCGTAGCGTGCTGCTGCTCCGTAACACATTTGTGCACACTTAATGAGAAATGATTCGGAGCGTATGGGACAAGCACGCTGTTCTTTAGCTGCTGCTTTAATGTGTCCTGTTAGATCAGCTCCGTCAGGCTAATCTTCATGATGAAATTAATCACAGTGGATCAGAGAACAGGGACGCTCGATTCTAGTGTCGGCGAATGTAATGAGCAGAATTTTTAAAGTTCAGATTGTTCAGAAGGTGTTGATTTTCTGGAACACCGGTTCTGGCAGTCACAATGTGCATATTACATGCTCAGTCAAATTCGTTATATATTGAATGATGCAATATTCTAATTGAAGTATTAACAGACTTTATTTACATTTTTTCATTAAAAACAATAATAAAGAATATGGTGATTATTTTGTTTAGGTGATATTTAAATTTACATTTACTGGAATCTACAGTGTCAGTGTTTTTGTCGCAGTAGGTTTTCCACCATAGCAAAGTCTTCGCTTTTGTTTATATAAAAAAAAGGAAGAGGATTTTACTTATCACATACAGACTAAAGCACAATGAAATTCTATCTTTGAATACCAGAGTCCAGGGTCATCCATGATATAGGGCCCCTAGAGAAGAGAGGGTTAAGGGCCTTGCTCAAGGGCCCAACATTGGGAGCTTGGCAGTGCTGGGGCCTGAACCCTCTTACCTTCTGATCATTTTAGATTTCTGTGGACACAAGATCAACAGCACTTACAAAGTTTGTAATAGGAAGAATTACCATTGTAAAAATTACAAATATAATTTGCCTCATATTATACCATGTTTTGCACAAATTGCTAATTTTAGAAATTAGTTATATACAGTAGTAAATTCATATTAAGAATAGAGGAAGGCCAAGAAGGAGGTTTATGGATGTGGTGAGGGAAGACATGCAGGTAGTTGGGTTGAAAGAGGCAGATGTAGAGGACAGGGGGGGTATGGAGAAGGATGATCCGCTGTGGTGACCCCTCTTGGGAGAAGCCGAAAGAAGCAGTAAATTTATATTAAAAGTATACATTTGTACACTCTGAACAATATAATACAATCATTTAAGCCTAATAATTTGATCCTAAAAACATAGCCCCAAATATTCTTAATCCAAACTTTCAATGGAGATGTGTTTTAATGACCCCATTGTAACTTGAAAATATGGTAAGTGGAGACATGACCTAGCCTACCTAGGAGTCTTAAAGAATGGTATCCAGTATGGGGTATTACATACATAATTTAACATAATTTAACCAATTTTACGTACATAATTTAACCAAACAGAGCAATTTACAGTACCGTAATGTATAAACTTTACAGTATATATATATATATATATATATATATATATATATATATATATATATGTGTGTACAGTATGTACGTGTGGACGGTGCTGGATACGCTGTGTTTCATTGTCTGGCAACACCAAAAAAGGAGAGAGACAAGAGCTAAAGTTGTTTTTTGAAACACTAAAAACAGAAAAATTCCGTGCTTTAACACTGAGACAACTGAACTCTGCCGACCACTGGTGAGATTAAGGCATTTCTCAAGGCCCCGTTATTTGAATTGCTAATGAACAGCTCATCCGGTTGCCTTTACTTTGTCAAATCCAGTAGACGGCTAATCTCTCTGATGCTATTATTGAGCATTACTCCCTCAGCGATGCCTCTTCTTCTCTCCTGAAATCCCCACTACAGGTAGATCTGTCTAAAGTAATATAGTGCCAGGAAAAGTGCAGTGTGTGTCCTGTGGGCTGGTGTGGAACATATTGGTAGGAAAAGGCTGATGGGCTTTACAGATTCCATCACTCAGACTCTTACAATGGGAAAAGAGAGATGCTTTATAGGTCAGAGGTCAGGAGATGGAAAATTGAATTTATCCCCCTATCCATCAGCTATATAATAGTGTATATGGCTTAAAGCCTATCCTATGGGTTTATAACTTTGTGAGAAGAGTGAAGTCGAAGAACCTGAGACCTAAAGGACATTTTGGTTAAACTGATTCTTTTTTTGCACGACAAGCACAAATATTTGAATGCGACAAGTTTCCCAGTAAACACTCACCAGGGTTTAAATCAGTGGTCCAGCTGGAGATTTGATTGGCATTCATCCGTGCGTGAGCTTTCCTATTCCTGTCTTTCACCTTATCCCCCCCCCACCTAATTCCCAGGTTTATATATTTCCATTTATCGTATTTTTTCATCCCCCGCCTGCTCATGACTGAGGCTTTTTGAGACTGAGACTGACTTTTTTTTTTGTCCGAACTGCTGAACGGACGACTGTATAGGTGTCTATGGACCCCGTTTCACTCTGGACAGTATTCTTACTACAATATTCCTACCAAATTACACTACAAAGATCCACTATTGTGGGACTTAATAGAAATATTGTCCCCAGTACACACAGTCAAACTAAACAAGGGCTAACACAGAACAGGTGAACACAATAGGGTCAAATATCATTGAATTTGTAAGCTAAAGCATACAATTATTAGGCTCGAGTGATTTTATTATATTGTTTTAAAATTGTATTTAATTATTTATGACATATATTTAAGTTTTGAAGTGGTAGTTTAGTGATTAAGGCTTTAGGATACTGAAGGTCAGGAATTCAAGCCCCAGTACTGCAAAGCTGTCACTGTTACCCTCTTTGTTCTGGGGCTACTGTATCACAGCTGATCAACTCCGATTTCCTAACAAGCTGCAAAATGCAAAGGAAGAATTTCATTGTGCTGTAGTGTACATGTGACAAGTAAAAGCCTTTTTCTTTTATATTAGGGCTGTCAATCGATTAAAACATAAAATAATAATGGACAAATATCGATGCTTTATGCAAATGTATTCTTGTAAAAGACAAAATATTCTTGTAAAAGTTTTAAAGTAATTATGTGTTTTAAATTACATAAATCATCAGGACACCTTACAGAACTATTGATATGTTTCCACACGGACGCTTTTAATTGCCGGATCTATGCATCATGGCGGGTTTTGGTGCTGGATTTGAGACTTGGCACATCAGTAAAACAAATGTTACTGATTCAAAATAATTTTTCCATTGAGTTCATTTTTTTTTATCTGAGTAAAGAAAGGACGTCATGAATAAATGTGTGTTGCGTTGAAGGTTTTATTTTGCTTCTTTTATATTTATTGATTTATATTTTTCATAAAAATGGTCAAACATGAATTTCACACACACACACACACACACACACACACACACACACATATATATATACACACACATAGGGATGTAACAGTACACATATTCGTATCGAAATATTTCGGTACAGTGCTTTCAAAAGGTTACACATGCGTACGGAATCCGTACCGAATGCAATCCTTTTTACGTGCAGAACATAGTTAAAGCTGCTGGGTTTTTTTTTTGCTGTTATTGCTGTTATTGTTGATGACAACACATCCTGAGGTGTTTTATTCCATACTTAGTGCCACATGGTACCCTAAAAGGCCTTCTATAATTCTATAATCAATAAATTCTGTTATAAATTAATTATTAAATAAATTATTTATTTTAATTTTCTGCCCTGCTAAATGGTGCATCTGGCATGTTGATGCTGTTTTGGTTTTTCCCACAAGACAGTAAGAGAGAACCTAATTTTTCACATGGTGTTGTGTTGTTTGCCTTTTGCCCTTGCTTCTAAAGAGATGTAATTAAACGGGTGAATTACCCTTGTTCACTATATGGTGGGTTGTAAATTGTGTGAGTTGTCACCAAATTAAAAGACTTGCGGTTAAAAGACCTCAGTGTGCACTGAACATCAGAAGCCACACTTTGCTTCAACACTGTTTTTGATCTCTGTGCAACAATCAAAGTGCGTTTATTTGGGTTAGTAGTGGGACAAAGTGATTTCATTATTCTGACTGATTCTCTGGAGGACTGTTATAGTGCGCACTGTATGAGTATACAAAGCACTCATGAGTCTTGTTTTGTCGTTAGGAACATGGAGGGGAATTGTGTTGGGTTGAGCTAGTCTTGAAAAATTCAGTACTCATGTACTCAAGTGCTTTTCGTGTAAAAGAAACGTTAACCAGTATCAAAGATGCGTTTTACTGATTCTCAAATTCAGATTCTAATTTTATGTCACAAACATAACCATACACAGTATGAAATGCAGCAAAATGCTTTTTTTGACCAAACTATGACACAAAATGAAATAAAAAGACAAAACTGTGAAAAATTATGAACTACAATTAACAGTATAATAAAATAAAATGTTTTTATAAGTGAAATAAAAATAAAAGATATAAACACACACACACACACACAAAAAGATATATATATATAAAAATCAGCATGCATTTCTGCATTTTTATTAAAAATATAAATAAATATAAAAAAGGTGAAATTAAAACCTTCAACCCAACACACATTTATTCACGATGTCCTTTCTTTACTCAGAAAATGTTATACTAATATTTACACCCCAGCACGGTTGAATTCTCAATTATGATTAGCCAGATGTTGTTTAAGATCATTTTCTCTAACAGCAGCTCAAATAGCACCTGTTGTTAATTAGGTTTATATTAATGCAAATCAGTGGATACAATGGTTTATTTTTTGTATCAGCTGCACCAATAAAAATCAATCCATCAGAATGTTTCCGGGGTGGCACCATCAAGGTAATATCTTTCAGAAAATGTGAGAATTGTGTGCATGTAGAAAGTAATAGTTACTATTTTATCCGTATTATGGATGGGGACTAATATCTTCATGTCATCCACATTTACTCATGTTTAAAAGTACAATTTTTTTCCTTTTGTTAAATGTCATTTCAAGCTTTGTTGGTGTCCTTGTTCCATGTTCGTGGTGTTTATGCTCAATGTAAATGATATTTGATATTTTGTGTCTCTCTTGTTATTGCAATTTAATTCATTACATTTATCGATTCTGCTTCCTGATTCCTTGCTCCTATTGTTACGTGACACCAAGCTTATACATCTAAATGCTAATTAAATGTGCTGCCTACATGTACCTTCCCAAGTACAAGATGCATGCTAAAGGTACTAGATATATCCAGTTTTATTTCTGTACCTTGCTTTCAGAGACTGTATTCTATCAGCTTTTGGCTATAGTGAAGTGTTTCTAATGAATACAGTTTGTAGAAACAATTCTGCATCACTTGCTGGTGAACTCCATCCTGTTGGAGAACTTTCTCCCTCATGATCCATCATCTGTACTGACAAGGCAGTTATTTAGGAGTTAAAATTCAAGTAAGAAATACGAGGTTATATGAATGTTAGCTAATAAAGGGTTGTAATCGTAGGCTAGAGATTTTCAATTAGCAGAATGGGAGCCAGATCTGGGCCCTAAGTACATTGCCTGGACTTTTAATGGCTTTAACTGGGTATTGAAATAAAGAAAAAGTATGCATTAAGGATTTTTCACAAAGAAGGCAACAACTGTTCGTCTCCAATCTGATTTTCAGCAAGAGCCAGGAAAGAAAATTGACGTCAGTGGAGTACCGGGTGGTGCAGCAAGCAAGTAAGCTTGACCCTGAGAACCTTGCACTTGCATGCTTGAGAGAAATTTGCTACCATCCACCTACTGTGTTAATCAATTTACTTGGTTTTGGGCAAAAATTAGCATTTAGCTTTGAGATGTATATGACACACAAGCAGAAAGGTAGTACAGATAGGTGTTTAATGGTCTGGGAAAACCAGAATCAGATATGCCTGTAGCTAAGAGAAAAATTCAGGTGTTGGCTATGAGTTTTTCTACTCATCACAACATACCTCAATTAGCATCTCAATATATTTCACAAAATGATACTTCACATTAACAAGCCATCGACAAGCTAAAACAAAAACCAGCAACTCTACAGAAAGATATTCATGAGTTCATGAGTACAATTTCATGTTTAGTCTGCTTTGACCACTGCTTTTCTATTTTCTAGAGTTTGTTTATGTTATGAGCCTTGATCCTGGTAAGGGATGAGGTTTTTGAATATAAAACGCCTCTGCATTTCCGTTTGACTGCCTCAGGTAAACCGGTGAGTATCGCACAAGCAGTCTGCAAGCTTTCCCCATCGCAGCCATGTTAAAAGCCCTATGACTGACTTCAGTCCCATTTTATTACAATGCGTTTAAAGCACAGTTGCCTTCACGATCCCCTTTGTAGCATCTTAAATAAACCCAAGTGATTGAAGGTGGCATTGAATAAAAGGGGCCACCTGTTTTTTCAGGAGACAAACACTGACAGGGTGGAAGCCGGTGAGGTGCAAAGTGAAATTAGAGAAGAAATGAAGGTAAAGGACCTTGGTGGTGAAGAGACTCACAACAGCATTATACCTGCCCGCAGAGAAATACCCAATAATGGAACGGTGAAATTACTTTAACAGGCTTCTTTTTGAAATCATCACAGAAAAAAAACTTTTGAATGTTTTTATTTTGTTGGGTTCTTTTTCATTTCTTATTTAATTATTAATTGTATGAATATTTTCCATTTTTGAGTATTATTTTTCAAATTGTAAAATTCTTTATATTATTATATTTATGTTATTATATAACCCTGAAGAAAGGTGTTACTGCATTACATGCTAAACATCTCAAATCTCTTTCATATTATATTTATATATTGAATAGGTATTATTGACTGCAACTATTTAGTCAAGCAAGATGAACCAGAGCGGCCTGGTGGTGGCACTATGGTGCAGTCTTTTATGCTTTGTGTCATATTTAGAAGCCATAAGATATAAACAAAAATCTGCTTCGTTCCTCTCAATTACTGGCCTCAAACCGAACAAAAAACATTAAGCTCCACCTGTTTTGAGGTAATTCGCATAATATGCGAACGTTTTCTCAGTCCCCAAAGTGACGGAATCAAAAAGAGACCAGACTTTCATGTTTGTTTGCTCGTCTTGCTCATTGCTCTTGTCTGTTCTTCGACCTGTGCCTGAGTACTGACCCTGAAATTCAATTAACCTCTTGTATGGCGTCACTCTGTTTTCAGTAGACAAAGCCGATTGTTTTGGGGTTTCTTGTGTACAAGGAGGAGCAGGAATTGGCCGTTTGTGTTATGATAACTAAAAGTAAGACTAGATTTGGTAAGGAAAAGTAGAGAACTAGTAAAAGGCTGATTCTAGACAGTGCTTCAGGTTTGTTAATGGATTAGAGAGAAGAATTCGCGTTCTCTTTGCAGCTCTCACACCCAGACTTCATACAGTGTGTTAAAAATTACCTTTGCACACAACACAAGTCTGAATCTTTCTCCATCCTGTCTACCCATGTTCTTCAAAATGTGACAGAGGTGTAAAGAGTACCTGAAAATCCTACTTGAGTAAAAGTATAGATACCTTACTGCAAAACTTACTCCAATACGACTGGAGTAGACGTATTTAGAGGATCTGATTTTAACAGTGCTTGAGTATTTGACTCTTACTGGCTCAAAAATGCATTAGCCTTCAACACCAAGACACGTGTTAGTGAAAAGCCAAAAACAGTTGAGTTGTGAGGTTTTATTTCATAAAATACAAAACAAATTGTACATGACAAGACCGCATTCACCAAAATCAACCAGCCTCTTCAACATGCCAGAATGAACCAAAAATCAAACAAGTCAGTCAAAAAAGTGAAAGTATCTTCAGATAAAACTTTCTTTCGGCTTCTCCAATTAGGGGTCGCCACAGCTAATAAAAGTTGCTTATATCCTTGTTACTCAGTAAAACTAGAAAGTAGCCAAAAAAATTACTTCAGCACAGTAACAAAGTACATTTAATCAAAGACTTTACACCACTGAAATGTGAATTTTTTCATGCAAACCCAAGTACAGTATAATTATATACACGTTTGTTTATCAGTTTTACATTGAGGTACTGTACATTTCATATTTCATCCATTGTATTCCAAAAATTTCACCTCAGAATGTTTCAAATGTTCGCATCTACACCAGCATGTAATTCATTTATTCTACTGTAAGTCAGTTCCTATCTGATGTCATCTTTCTGCCAGTAGGTATGGCTTTTGAATATTTGCAGCATAGGAGTAATTTAATTAGAGGTTTACGCAGTTATTTATATGTATACGTTTGTGCATTGGCCGTGTACAGGATTTTTTTATGGCACAAACAAAGTGCTCTGTAAAGGGATGATAAAGATTTATTGAAACGATTGCCATGCTGGACTATTATTCGGAATTAGCCGCAGCCTTCCAGCAGTCTGTCATTCATTCGCCCACCATGCTGAAAGCTTGTCAAAATAATGCAGATTTATCGAGGCAACGTTTGTATCGGATGCTGCCAGACACTCGCAATGCAGGATACAATGCATTATTCAACAGGCGGCTGCCAAAACATTTGGCGCTATCCTCGGGCGAGCTGGAGAGGTCAAATAAACACTGGGTTTAAACGTTTGGAAAGATTAAACTGAGAATGATAACACATTTAAAAGATGGTTCATTGTGAGATTTTGGGTTAGACGGATACATTGGAGTCCTGATATTACCGACTTGGGACTCGACTGGCTCTGGCTGATTAACTTTTCTGAACTGTATGTAATGCAGCTGTGGGTGCTCAGTGAGGGGAATCCTAAAAACATTGTCAAAATCTATACTATGGGTCGATACACAGGCAGACAAAGCGACCATAATTATGAACAACATCTTCAAAAAATAGCACAAATAAGGCCACGGGTGTTGTGGCAAGTTCAAGTCAGGAGTTTCTTCCATCATTTATTCCTCTCAAAATGTTCTTTTTGCTGTTGAACTGATGCTGAACTGTATGTTGGTGCTAAGTAGATACCAATCAAATCAAGTTCATAACAGCACGCGCTATACTGATTGGTGGCTTGCTGCGTATTTGACCAGCTTTTATCCAATCATAAATAAAAAGAAGCGACTGATTTCACAACATGAAGTTGAGTAAAAAATACCATATTTGCCTTTTGATATTTGATATTTGGTATATGCAGGACAATTATTCATGAACTAACACCAAACAAGTTGACACAACCAGTTGATAAACAGAAAACAAGATGAGAAGTCGGGAGTGGACCAAAATCTAAATCAAAATAAAAGCATATAATTCATGTCACCATGCAGTGGGGAAATCGGTGACCCAAGCACAATATACAATAGGTATCTTTTACCATGCAACACTGGTCTCAGGCGAAAAAAATTGTGTGAACTGCCTCTGATCTTTTCACACTTCGCCTTTTACACTTTGCACTTAATTGGGTTTGATGCTGGCATCGGTGTTCTGAACAGAACTTCTTTTCATGATGCTTAATGAACAAGGGCTTTTTTGCAGTTAGTGTCTCTGATTCCTCAGAGTGTTTTCAGCTATCTAGTTTCATATCTTCTTTGGTGCCATGGGTAACACCACATGCAGATTCTGGCATTCTGGCTGGCATTCTTCTTGCACCTGACCAAACCACACATACACTATTGGTATTGTTTAGGTAGTATTGGAAGGAGACTACCAGGATATGTCACAAACATTTTGTTTGAAAGATCTCGATTTTGATTGTACCTGACTTGAGCAGCATCTATGTGTCCAAAAAATGAAACTGTACTTTTTCCTTTTATGTCCCGCAGCTGCTACCTACCTCTGAGCTAGTATTTTGCTATGGTGCTGGCTTGCAGACAAAACTTCTCTAGGCAATACCTGGATATCAAGGGCAACATTCCTGGCGCCTCTGGGGTTGAGACAGGTTGTTTTCCACCTGTTTAGTCTTTTTTTGGTAATGTGGTACATCAGGAAAGTCTGCAGGGTAGCCAGGTGGCATTCACCTTAAACACATTCCCAAGTCTTCACTTTTGTCATCGGGGTTGCTCCTGAATTATCGGTTACCTTTCACACACAGACTGATGGGCTTGTATTTAAGTTGATTTCAAAATTAAAGACCCAAGATTTTTGGCAACCATTTCAGTTAGCATCCATGTATCTAGTCAATATATGAGTTTTGTAAGTGCTCCCTCTGGGGTTATCCTCTGGGGTTTCCTCCAGGGTTCTTCAGTTTACACCCACCTCCCAAAAATTGTGACCAGGGGTTGAAAATCTCTGCATCTCTTTTTATTTCTCACCTTTCTGACCAGGAAGCTATAAAAGCACATGAAGTGAAGCTTCTGTTTGTTTATAAAGCGCTCTATGTGTGTTTTTGTCCCTTGGTAAGTGGCTATGTCCGAAAAAATATAAGAAAAAAAAAATAATGAAGGCAAGCAAAAAGACGAAGCACACTTTCTGGATTTCCAGCCAATGTGTGGCTTGCCTGAAAGAGGAGCATGCTAAGTTTGTTCTCGAGTGAGCCGACTGCGCAGATTGCGCTCGCATGTTTTTGCAAACGCTCCACTCCCGGTGGACACTCTTCGAGGAGGGTGCCCCCGCTCCTCGTGGTTCTGGCTTTGCTCTTGCTGAGGCGGAGTGGCATGCTAGTTCCTGGGGCTCACAGATGGATCTTGCAGAGGGTTTCGAAACAGGCTTGTCCCTTTCTCCTTCCTCACCTGCTTGGTCTGGCACTCGTTCGCAATCTTTGGAAGCATGCCTTTCGGCAGTTTCTTCCCCTTGCAACGAGAGCATTCAGCTTCGCCTCTCTTCCACTAAAGAGTTGTCTCATCATCCCTGACACTGCCCACCAAGCCCCTTCGAAGTACGTCTACACTGGTGAGTAAGGCATATGCCTCAGCAAGTCAAGCTGCTGCGTGCCTGCCAACCATGGTGGTGTTACAGGTGTATCAGGCTGACCTGCTACCAGAGCTAGATGTGGGTGGCATCGCGGGCGGCCAGGAAGTCTAGGAGCTCTGCCTGTGCAGCGGATCTGGCTCTTATGGCCACTAAAGAGACTGCTGTGGCCGTTGGCCAGTCTATAGCTGCCCTGGGGTCTACTGAGAGGCACCTATGGCTCACCCTGTCGGATCATTCTGACAGAGACAGGTCTGTGCTGCTCGACACCCCTTTGTTGCCGACTGGCCTGTTCGGCGACTCCATAAATAAAGTCGTTGATAGGTTTCAGGAGGCCAAGACGCAATCGGCAGCATTTCAGCGGTTCCTTCCACATCGCTCTTGTGGGGCTGCTCGGCGGGCGCAGCCCTAAGAACGACCCAGCACCTCCCGACTTCGGTCATAAGTCATATGAATATAATGCTGCATTATGTAACAATTGTATAGGATTTTTTTGGATGTGGTACCATTTGTTTTACTTTTATTAAGAGACCTAAACTTGTTCCAGCATGACAATGCCCCTGTGCACAAAGCCAGCTCCATGAAGATATGCTTTACCTGGCTTGGACTGGAAGATCTTGAATGGCCTGCAATAGATCTCTAACCTCAGCCCTATTGACCCTTTTGGGATGGATTGAAACACTGACTGGTAACTGGTAACTATCTTGATATCACCCAAATGAGGATGGGTTCCCCTTTTGAGTCTGGTTCCACTCAAGGTTTCTTCCTCATAACATCTAAGGGAGTTTTTCCTTGCCACAGTCACCATGTCTTGCTCATCAGGGATAAATACACATCGTTCACCTTCACTGTTAAATTCTGTAAAGCTGCTTTGAGACAATGTCTGTTGTGAAAAGCGCTATAGAAATAAACTTGACTTGATTTGACTTGACCCCAGGTCTCAACACCCTACCTACATCAGTACCTGACTTTACTAACACCCTTTATCAACAAATCTCCACAAGCACACGTCAAAATCTAGTGGAACAACTTTCCAGAAGAGTGGAGGTTATTATAATGGCAAATGGGGACTAAATTTGGAATCGAATGTTCAGCACATACAAATCTTATGGTCACGTGTCCTTAAACTTTAGTCCATAAATTGTATGTGTAATAAGCTCAGTCTATAATTTGAGACAAAATAAACAGAGACTCATTTTAAATTGTCTGATCAACTGCATTTGCATACAAGCAGCATTAAACATCAGATTATTTTAGTATAAAACTGTTTTTTTAGACAATACATCTGCCTAGAGTGGAAGCACTTCTCGAGAAAAAGGAGTAAGCTTTGCCTTTACAACAGACACGTGTTTTTCTCCCAGGCTGTATAAGTGTTCTGTTTAAACTTAGCTGCTAACATCTGCTGAAAGACGGTCTTTTGTGTTTTTAATTCTGGTATGATGCAAGCAGATGTTCTTTACTGAGAAATCCTTTCCTCAAGTAAAAATGTAAGTACTCTTCGGGATTAAATTCTCTGGTAATTTATAGAGGGATTAAATCAGGTAACTGAAAACTGAAGTTCATTTCAAATGTAAAAAAATTAAACGCGCTAGAATTTTTGCTAATATTAGCTCACCATGTCATATTCATGCTCTTTCTGAGGAATGTTTGATAAGGCTAATAAGATTTGTTCCTAATTTTGCAAATGTTGGGTAGCAGTTGCTGTTGTAATTGTTTTGATTTGTTGGGAACAAATTCTGAAGCTAAAAACCTTTGTAAATGGTGAGTGAACTTTTTTATTGCTAATGTCAAGCAAGGTGCTTGCTCTGTGTAGTCAAGCTTTATTGCTTCGTCTTTATGATCGGTTATATCACTAGCAGGTCGTGGACAGGTAGCAGGTGCTCCATGTCCAATAATAAGTCTGACAATGTAATGTGAACTGTCAAACCAGAGACAATATTATTAATATATACTGTATATAGTGCAAGGCAGTAAACCGTGTAATTATTTTTTTAGGCCTCAGCGGTGCTCAGAGCATTATTCCTGCTTCTGTGTAGGGTCATTAAAAGTGTTTGCAGATGAGTTATTTTTAGGAAATGGTTGCACAGACAACTCGGGGTCGACTCAAGCGGTTTAATATTAACCGGTGAGATTAATTCAATGTTTAAGGTTAATAAAGTACTTTTAAGCCTTGTACAGGAGTGTGCTTGCATCCAGATTAGGATACTTTTTCCAATAAGAGCATGTCCTGAAGTGTTTTATATGGAAGCCTGTGTACACGACATAAAAAAAGGTTGCTTAATTGCGACTTTATTTCTCGAAATTCGACTTTATTTCTCACAATTCTGACTTTTCGCAATTCTGACTTTATTTCTAGCAATTCTGACTTCATTTCTTGCTAATCCAACTTTTTTCAGATATTGCACTGTAACATTAAAGTGGGAGCAGAATTTCTTGCAGAAATTGCAAGAAATAAATTCAGATTTTGCGAGAAATAAAGTCACAAGTTTTGGCTGAAGCTACTTCATCTAAAGAATTGGCAATAGCAAAAAATAAAGTCAGAATAACAAGAAATAAAGTTAGAATTGTGAGAAATAAAGTCAGAATTTGCAAGAAATCAAGTCGCAATTTGGCAAAGTTTTGTGGTGAAAACCGGCTACCACAGCCTCTTAAGTGTCAGAATGATTTTTCACTAGTGCTGGGAAAAGTACAGAGAATTTATCCTTACAGTATATTTAAAGAAAAAAGTATACATGTGAAAAATCATACACAGTTAAAGTATATAGCCAAAATATATTACACATGATATTATAGTATATTGTATACACATATCATATAGATATTTTATCATACTTGAATTCAATTTTTATTTGTATAGCACGTTTAACAATGGACATGGTTGCTCTTTCATGGAGTAAGTATGCAAAGTAGAAAGTATGCAAGAATACTTTAATGAATTATATACAGCATTAAACATATAGTGAAAAAGCATGATTTTATTATATTAATAGGTATTGCAAAATAGACAATTTGTGTTAGACCGGGTTTAACAATAGCTTTAATC
The DNA here is from genome assembly GCA_014706435.1 of Silurus glanis. NCBI lineage: Eukaryota > Metazoa > Chordata > Actinopteri > Siluriformes > Siluridae > Silurus > Silurus glanis. The sequence goes on from JAAIIK010000023.1 coordinate 3,735,113, forward strand.
AGTGACCGAGGCAGTGACATTTCATTATTCATCCATGATTTCACCTGATTAAACATATTGCAATATAATAAACCCAGTCCCTTAATAACACAGCCTATTGTCCAGCCTGGCTGCATACATGTGTTAATGGCTGTTGTGTACAAGACAGATGGCTAAATAGTGTGTGTTGTGTGTTTTGTGTGTGTGTATGTGTGTTTTACATCAGAGCGCATTAGCGTCGCTCCGTGTCACCTCCTTTTCATTAAGAGAGACATAAATCACAGTAAAAGCCTGATGGAGAGGACACTTCACTTAAATGCAGCTAATTCCTTCTTCTTCAGAGCATGTCATTTACGGATTGTCACCGGTTTCTGATTCATGCGGCGCAGATCTCCGGGATAAAAAGGCACAGGAGGGAAGATGGGTTTCAAAGACGGTGGAACATTCATCTGTGCAGATTTGCCCTGGAGAATTAAAATGTCAGTGAATGTATTCAAGGTGTCCCCGAAGCAAAAGGTTTAGAATGAATATAGTCTAAATACAAACTTGTTACACACTGATATCTGTACAAGGGATTTAAATGGACGGTGCAACATGACGTGTGTGACGTTTCATTCTTTAATGAATAAATGAATAATAAATGTATACATCAATCTAATTGCTGTGGTATGAGAGGAATGAAACACTTCAGAACACGCTGTTTCAGGAAATGGACAAATAAAATTCAAAAAGTGAAGTAAAAAGTACATAAATTGAATGATAATTGCATTTTAGTAAAGAGTAAAAGGTATTTAGAGCTTTGATACTCAGTAAAAATAGAAAGTAGCCATAAAATTTTCTTAAGTACAGTAACGAAGTACATTTACTCAAATAAGCAGGAGGAAAATCTTCATGCAAAGTAGTTAATATAGTCATATCACTTCGATTTGAATATGGAATTAGGGATTGTGTGCAAAAAAAACGTTACATTTGCTTTTTCTTGTTCATTCTAAACTTTTCTATTCTTTTTTCTTTTTGTTTATTGGGCAAAAAAAAAATCCCAGACTTTCAATGTGGAGTTTTCAACTCGACTTTTTTTTGGGGGGTTAATGTTGTTGGCCTATGCATCTGGACTTCTCTTGATTTACACGGTCACCACGGGGGGCTACACACACATATAAACACACACAGGTGCAGGGTCATTTTCCATCAGCTTAAAAGAAGCACTTTGGATATGGCCTCATGCTGCTACGACGTTGTTGTCGTTTTTACGGTTTATTCGGCTCTTATTTTTATTTTCTGGGTCAGAACCTTTTGAGGAAGGAGTTCGTTTCCGCAATCCTCAGCTTTTCTGTTGGTTTGTTACCAATTAATACGTCTTACGATATGATTCCGCGTGTCAACATATCACTTGAAATAATCACGTTACCGCTTGTCGATTTACTGAAACCCAATGACTGATTGAATGAAACAATGATTTATTGGCATGCATCTAAAACTAATGTCACAACAATTTTAAAGCCTAAAAAAATGTTGCTGGATGGAGTTATGGAGCAAACGTAATGGAGCAAATGGAGTTACCTCAGTTTTAAATAATGCATGCTTGATTTATAAGCAGTGCCTTATCGCTTCAGCTGAAACGCAGACTTTTTTCCCGCTTTGAATGATGCAATAAAAGCGGTTCTTGCAAGTGTACTCAGAGCCCACTCTAAATTTGACAGCAATCCCGATTGCACGTGAAAGTGTGTATTGCTCTGGCGTTGGTCTCATCTCAAAGCGGATCTCCTGTCTGCATTTGAATGCAGATTCGATCAAAGACCCGCACAGATGATTTGCTTACAAATGAGGTTCATGTTGTGCAATATGTTGTAGAAAAGTATGAACAATAGGTTGCTTTGCCAGAATTTCTCTCTGTTTGATTGGAAGTGGGTGAGGCTCGCTCACCAATCTCAAAGCTTTTATCCTTTTCTTATGCATTTCCCAGACTTACCAAGGTAAAAGGTCACCTAGAATGTTTACCCCACTCTAAGTACACTTTTAAAGCCAAAGGTTTCTCAAAGGTTCTTTAAGGGTTTATCCGTTTCTAAATGGATTCTTCTTTGAATGCTTGTTTAGCCACAAGAGGAACGGGAAGTGTTTCAATATTTATGACCATGTACGTTTTAAAGCCGGATTTAAAATCTTTTTAAAGCCGCGCATTTCCATCAAGTGTTTTCGTGTACAGCTACAAGTTAAACCTTTAAAGCTGAATATCTTCTGTACATTCTATGAGCAGCGATTATATGACCGCAGTCGTGATTTGCTTCCGTGCTAGAGAAAAGGAGAACTACTGATAATTCCAACTGTAGTTCATTTTTCAATATTCATACAAAGTCGCTGTAAAGCTTGAATGACAAAAACAAGAAGAGGTAGAAGGTCAATAACACAGAATAAGGCTTGCTAATCTGCAGTGCATCACAAAGAATAACAGACTCGTGCGGTTGTAAAGTCACTTCCACAGATAAACGGAACCTAGGTTCAGCTGACAACAATAACAAAGTCATGAAGTAAACGAATGAGGTGGAAACTAAAACAGGAACGGAGAGTCCAAACACAACAGTGCAAGACCGTGAGAAATGGAAATGAACAAATATAGATTCCAATGTTAGTAGGTCACTTTGCAGCTTTGTTAGTGTTTTTAACCATATAGGTTTTGTCCAAGCTAATTATTAGCTAACATAGCAGGGGTTAAGGATCGAGATCCAAAAAATCCAAAAAAACATTAAAGCTAATATACACTATATGGACAAAGGTTTGTGGACACATGAGCATAAGATTTGAATGTGCTTTTTTGAACATCCTATTCCACATTTAGTCCACTTTTCAAAATCTAAATCAAATCTAATTTTATTTGTCACATACACATACATACAGTACGACATGCAGTGAAATGCTTTACACGACTGTCCAACATTTAAGCATAAAAAGGAATAGAATTAAGGATAAAAAAGAATAAGGTGGATAAATAAAAGTATGAACTATAGAAAATATATAAAAATATATGTATCTACATGAATGAGTATGGCAGATATTGGAAGTACAAATTAAAATGATTTAGTGATTGTCCTTAAAGTGTCCATGTGCAGTATGGTGTGATATTAAGTGACACTGTGCTGTTCAAGTCCAGAGTTGAAGTGACAGTCCAGAGTTAAACTGTCATAGTGCAAAAAAAGTTGCGCAGAAATGAGTGGCGATGGAGAGAAACGAGTGACGATAGCATTTGCTGTTAAAGTAACGTCCACTCTTCTAAAAAGATGTTCTGCTATACATTGGAGTGTGCTTGTGGAAATTTGTGTTCATTCAGCCACAAGCAGGTACTGATGTAGGTGAGGTGAGGAGGCTTGGGGTGCAGTTAGCATTCCAATTAATCCCGAAGGTGTTCAATAGGGCTGAGATCAGAGCTCTGTAGGAGGCCACCCAAATTCTTCCACCCAATCTTATGTAAACCCTCTACATGGAGCTGATTTTGTGCACAAGACCATTGTCATGCTACTTTAGATTCAGAGACATCCTATACAATTGAGTGGTTATATATATATATATATATATATATATATATATATATATATATATAT
>JAAIIK010000023.1:3738694-3768522 GCA_014706435.1 Silurus glanis
ATATATATATATATATATATATATATATATATATATATATATATATAATGTGGAATTTGCATTTACGTTGATTTATTTGGTAGACATTTTTATCCAAAGAAACCTATGATTAAAACATCTACAGTGCAAAACCAAGGTTTCCTCTAAGCTAATCCTCTGATCACTAGAGTTTCTCAATGCAGGGGGTCCCCACTTAAAAACCGTTATTGTAATAGATGTTCTGTTTCTGTCATCTCCTTCAAAAAGGAAAATGCCATCTTAAACATTTCATACAGTAGATTATCTGTGGATTTACACCCCTTATGAAATCTCTTGCACCATTTCTAACAAAGATACAGATGTCTTCTTGATAAAACACCAGATTGTCTTACTTCAACCCCCATTGCTTTTCTCAGTACCTTTCAGAGCCTGCTTGACCGTCCTTGTAATTAAAGCCTTAATGATTCGATCAAGACTGGTGATAGAACTCAGAATCGGCTTTGCTTCCTCATTACGGCTAATGAAGTCAGGACATTGTGCATCATTATCATTTAATTAATTCTCCATTATTAACCAGTCTGCTCTTGTCCCTCAGTCACGTGACCCTTTACCCAGAACAGGAACTAAGCGCGTTTGAGAAAAGCAATTTTTGAATACACACTATATAGTTGTCAGTGTATTTGTCTGTAAATTTGCCATAAATTGTGGTGACTGACAGATTTGGTAACAGCATTTACCAAAGTTCAAGTACCAAGTGAATTAAAAAAGTAATCAAGTGAATTGTGGTGAAATAAAACAGTAATTGCATCCGTATTTCTTGTTATTTGACTTGGGAATACTACCTTGGCATTATTCTCTTCTCTTCACAGTTTCCCTCATGCTATAGGAAGTACAGAGTCACAGAGGCAGAGAGCAGGATCAGTCATGGACACCCTTGGAGAAAATAGGAAATCAAGTGACCAACCATCCTCGGACAGGTCTGTGATTGGTATTTCTCATCCCTTCTCTAAAAATGTACCAATTTTCACAGTCAGTAAGAAAAGGAAAAAACTGTCCATGCAGGCAGCAGTGAAGAAAAAATAATAGATACGCTTTATGGTCATGCAAACAAGTCCATTCACATTCATTTATACTCATTACACAATGTATCCTTGTTAAGCTATTAAATGGGAGGTGGGAAAACACCCTGCTTGAGAACATCTACACCTAGAGACTTAGAGTCATTTATCCACCTATAGTGTTGTGAAAAGGTATATGCCCTCTTTCTGATTTTGCATATTTGCCAAATATTAAATAGTCCAGATGAAGCAAATTTTAATATTACACAAAAGCAACTCGAGTTAATATTAAATGTAGTTATAAATGATTTTATTTATTAAGAGATAAAACTGCCCAAAACTGCCTACCGTTTGTGAAAAAGTCATTGCCCCTAAACCTAATAACTGGATGTGTCACCCTTGGCAGCAACAACTGCAATCAAGCGCTTGCGATAACTGGCAAGGGGTCTTTCACATCGCTGTGGAGAAATTTTGGGCCCACTCTATATTGCAGAATAGTTTTAATTTAGTTACATTGGAGGGTTTTCAAGCATGAAGAAGGGTTTTCAGGGTGGGAGTTTGGCAAAGATGCCAAGTCTTATTTTTAAATCATGAACACTGACCTTAACTGAGGCAAGTAAGGTCTGCGGTTCTTTAGATGTTGTTCTGGCTTCTTTTATGAGCTTCTGGATGAGTTGTCTTTGCACTCTTGGAGTAATTTTGGTAGGCCAGTTTACCACTGTGTCATCAAGTTTCCCCGTTTGTGGATGATGGCTCTCACCATGTTTGCCCGGAGTTACAAAACCTTAGAAATGGCTTTGTAACACTTTCCAGGTTTAGGAGGCAATTACTTTTTTACATACGGCCAGGCAGCTTTGGACAGCATTTTTTTTCCTTTTCCTACAGCATCATCATTTTAAAACTGCATTTTGTATTTATTCTGGTTATCTTTGTTTCTTATAAAAATTTGCTTCATGATCTAAAATATTTAAGTGTAACAAATATGCAAAAAGATTTTTTAAAAATCAGGAAGGGGCAAATACTTCCAAATACTTTCACAGCACTGTATATGCATGTTTTGTTTTTTTTGCCATGTGAGAAAAGGATAAAAAAAAAACAGAAGAAACCTGATGCAAAGACAAAAATACAAGGAAAGTAACCTGAGCTTAGCACCAATACAATACAGTAAAAATCAGCAGTGGCTTAAACCTGGCAGCTTGCTGAAGATGAAACTTGAACTTGTGAACCTTTAACAGATCTTGAAAGTCCTCAGATATCCAAAGGTTATTTAACAGGTAGCGCCCTAGCTAGTATTTGTGTCAAAATATTGCAGCAGCTACCCACTGGTAACCAGTTACTTATTGTCTATGTCCTCAGATAAGGCTGCAGTCACAGTACACTTTGTGTTTCATTGATGTCCGCATACAAATGCTGGAGACGGGAAACGCAAGCTTGGTGTGAAGATGTTTCGCATTTCACTGCGTTCCAAATTTCCAATTTGTTTCCCTGCAAATTCATATCGCGTGAAGACATGTGACTGATAATAGATCGGTACGTCACAGCATTACCATTTTATAAAATACAAGATGGAAAAAGCAATGATTCTAATTTATAAACCACCATAAAATAATATAAAATGGTCCAAACTGTATATTTTAACATCACGGTTCTCACAGTTAGGCACGATGCATGATCACATCGTCTTACTGTTACATTCTATATACTCTATACACTGCTACAGTACATCTGCTGCCGCTTAGGGCATTTTTGTTAATATATCATAAGGGATGTTCTTCCTGTGTAAGAAAATTTCTTCGCAGCCATTCAGCTGATAGCAAACAATGTGATATATATTGTATTTAGATTTTTAAGGTATCCCAGATGTGGAATGTACCATTTTCACCACCTGCTTGTGTTTTTAAATGCTACATAACTACCAGGGTACTGATATTTTGAGACTATTTAAGACTATGCCTAGGACATTATAATCCCTAACACACCCATTTTGCTTCTTATGTCTAGCACAGGGCCATTTTCAGTGAAAAATCACTACATTGGTGTGCCAAGCCTATAAGACTTTAACAGCTGTCGCTGTCACCACTGCTTTAAACATCCCACTGTCTGAATCAGTATTATAAAAGGCACTAATGGTGTGTGAATTGGAAATTTGACATGAGTCAGGTTTTTAATGGGGATCCAATAGCTCTCCCATATGGTATCTGAAAGGAACATTACTAGGCCTTAGGTCCCTCTGCATAGTTAGAAAGTTTGAGCACGGACTGCAAGGTGTGAATACGACTCCTGTCATAGACACCTTTGGAGCCTTCAGGATGGCGAAGAAAGTTTGTTTATGAGCTGAGCGACCTTTCGGCTTTGTCACTGAGCTTACTGTCTGCAGGGAGAAACGAAAAGTTCGAAAAGTGATTCAAAAAGCGTGGGCTAACATCTGGTATGGTCTGTAAAGCTTCAGCAAAAAAAATTATCTGTTTCACTTTTGCATGTTTTTTTGTTTTGTTTTTAATCCAGAATTTATCTCTGAGCTCAAATCGAATTAATGGTTAGAAATGAGATACTATACAGACAAACGTTTGTAGACACCAGGCTGTAAGATTGGCTTGTGTTTTTGAACAGCCGATTTCCACATTTAGTTCACATTCGATGTTATAATAACCTCTGCTCTTTTGGGAAGATGTTCCACTAGATTTTCGAGTGTGCTTGAAGAGAATCGTGCTCATCCAGCCATTAGGGTGTTTGTAAAGTCTGGCACTGATGTAGGTGAGAAGGTGAGGAGGCCTGGGATACAGTCAGAATACCAATACATCCCAGAGGTATCCAGTAGGGTTAAAGCCAGAGCTCTATAGCAGGCCACTCAAGATCTATTATTCCAAAACCATGTAAAATACATTTACATCCAAAGACATCTTATAAGAAAGTCAGTTGTCCCAATACTTTTGTCTTATTTTATAATATAACAGCAAATATGGACTAAATGTTGTCCAAAAACATATAATTATTTTTTGTTCCACTTATTATATTACTAATTATTATATTATTTATATTATATTATTATATTACTCATTATTATACTATTTATATTATATTATTATATTACCTGATATGTGAAACTGCTTTACGGCTCTCCCGGTTACAAATTGTTATGAACAGACACTATTTCTCTAAAGAGTATATTATACAGTTTATACCAAAGGTTCATTTATGATAAATACTGATGTACACACATTCAGTTACAGCATAATGGAATTTATATATCTTTTAATTTATGTACTGACTGTGTGGTGTATTTATACAGTATAAATTAAGATGTGTATATATATTGACAAATTGATATATTTCTATTTCCATGTTGTAATTATAGACAATTCTAGAATTTGTACTTCTGGTAGCTTTCAAACTGCACTTTATTTGCTGAGTGCTTTGCAATGACAATACAGATATATATATTATTATTATATTATTTATTATTTATATTATTTATATCTGTCTGTCTGTCTGTCTGATTGCTTTGGACATTTTTTGTGCCCCTCACCCCCCAAAATACCATTCCATCCAAGTACTTTCCAAGTTTTACATAATCAACAACACAACAATATGTATTGCCAATTGTATGAACAGATTGAAATTTTTTATTCATATTCACCAATTCGTGTTTGGTTTAATCACCAGTTATTGAATACATACATGTACTAGAATGTACTTAAGGTGGTAACGCCATTGTTATAACCCAGTAAACAGCCATAGAGTTACTGTGAGCAATTCATTTTGTAGTAAAATGACGAAAAAAAATAATTATAAGCTTATATTTAAGTAGGTATTTATTCAGGTATTAGCGCATGAGTATTCCTGTACCATTATTGTAAAGGATTGCGATATTAAAACCCCATCAAGTGCGATTATTTCATTTAATTTAAAGATGAAGGTCGTTCACTCGTCCTGTTATGATGAACGATTTCTTTTTGAAATGATTTTTCCACTTCACCTATAAATTCGATTTGTCGTGTACCACAAAAAAAAAAAAATCTATCAAAATGTAATCACATCATTCTTCCAGGCGAATCTGATGCCGATGTTCTCATGCGATGAACAAACCTAAAACCCCACTGGTGTCACTGATTCGGAAATTGAGATGTCTCAGTAGCTCAGGGGTCTTATCGATTAAATGCTACAGAGCCGTCGTCATCTGCTTATACCTTAAGCTGATCCTCGGCTCCTTGATTAGCTGCAGCCTCAGATGTCTCAGGGCTTAGCTTAAGTTGAGGTGTGTAATTAGAAAAGGGGAGCAATATAAAGACACAGTCGATATCGTACAAGACAAGTTAAGAAATATATACTGTATGTGCTATTTCTGTATTAGTATGCTCTCCTGGGAAGGTCAAAAAGATTTCTGAGGGTGCGATTTCTAAGAAATATGACTTATTGATCGCGAACGTTAGTTGTAATTAGCAATTAGCGTCTTTTCTGGTGAGAAAAAAGACGAACCTTGGTCCTCATAATAGTGACTTCAGGCCTAATTTCTAAAATCAATCAGCTTCGTCTAGACAGTTTCATTGCAGATTTAATGGTGTTAAGTAGCCTGTATTTAACAGTGTTTCATTTATTTTAGCACCATGCTTTATATCACTTCAGATTTCATACATGTACATGGTTTTAAAAACTGATAACTTTAGAAATCAATGATTAATTGATATGAAACTTTTGGGATGGTGTTGATTCAAAGATAAACCACTACAGTGTTTAATTTTGGGAGAGAAAATTCTTATATATTCTTATACACTCTAAAATCTAGTGGCGCACCGTCCAGCTGAGTTGAGGTTATAAATGTGGAATGGGATGTTAAAAAAACAGACACATTTTGTGGTCACAAACCTTTGTAGTGTAGGTTGTTATAGTGTAATGAATTAATCAGAAGTAAAGCATTTAAATAAGGAACTGGCAAAGAAAACTGGCTATAGTGGCTGAATATAAATGAATAAAAGAGGCAACATGAATACATATTACATTACATTTACATGATACTTTGCTTCCTTCAGCATTTGGAAACATTTTATAGAAAGCCATAGCACTACCTACACACAGAAAGGAATGGTCAAGGCTGATAGTGAATTTTTAAAACTTTTTTTACCTTGATTCCTTTTACCTATAAATTGTAAAATATTCATTTTAATAAAAAGCCCGGGAGAACATTCTTCGACATACAGTAAAGCGTTGAATAGACTTCAAGGTTTCTAACATGTATTTTGTATGTCTTAGTAAAAATATGAGTGGTTGTTGCTGAAGAGAAAAACTATTCATTTTCAATAATATTTAACTAATAAACCAAAGTATGACGCAGAACTACAATAATTTTCCATTTCTTGTGCAAATGTACAAGTTGAAAAGCAGCAGTTTCGTCTGTTAAAATGTGAGAACAGACTCCGAAGTTGTCCAAATATGCAAATTATATGGTTTTGTGAATCATCCTTTTGGAATTTAGATGTCTGAGCACAGTATACAAGTGTGTGTGTGTGTGTGTGTGTGTGTGTGTGTGTGTGTGTGTGTGCATATGTTTTTCTGAATATCTCTTCATTAAAGCATATGTTAGTGGGTGGGATATATTAGGCAGCAAGTGAACAGTTTGTCATCAAAGGTAATGTGTTAGAAGCAGGAAATATATATATATAATTATTTTTTTTATTATTATTTTTTTTTTTTTTTTTTTTTTAGGGAAAATTACGGCACGGCACAAAAAAAAAATAATTTTATAATATATATATAAATATATGTATATGTATATGTACATGTGTGTGTAATTCATATAGACATATTTTCAAAAAAATCAGAAACATAAAGGCTTGATTTAATTTGGGTTTTTAATTTTTTAACTTGATGTAATTGTTTTTTTTTTTGTATTATCTATTGTATTAGCATTTATTTATCCCCAAGACACTACATTTATATATTACTACATTATTAGATTTTTTTTGCCAATAAAAGCTTGTTGAAACACAAACGTTTTCTGGCATATGATTCTATTTCAATAAATGCACACCCACAAGTGATGAACATGCCTACAAACAAATGATGTGTGTTTCAATCTGAAATCTAGTCAGACAGGTTTAGAATGTTTTCATGCTTACTTACTGGCATTTTAGTGATCAGAACAGCATGCAGCATGTTATATATCATTATTTGGGTGTTCTTCATTTGATTAGTAATCAACTTCCTCTAAGCGGTACTTTCCGTACTAAAGCAGCTCACTTGCTGATAATGTTCGAGGGAGGTGGTGTGGGAACCAACACACCCGGAGACGGTCGCTTTATTTTGTGCCGTGTAATTTTCCCCTAATCATCTCTGGCTACTCTCAGTCGCATTTCAATGGGGAGAGAGGGTGGGAGGGAAGAGAGTTAATTGTGCAGAAAGTAATTGATTTGCCACATAATTAGCTGAAGGCAATGAGAACAGCCAGAAAGATGATGGGGTGATGTTGATGTTGATGTTGATGACGATGACGACATCGGTGAAATGTGACAGTAAGAACTCTTGCGGCAGACCAGTTTTTAATGTTTCCAAAACTGGATTCATTTGAGCAGGAAACTGATCTTCACTCAGCTTTTTGGTCTTCAGCCAGGAGATCTACAATCTACATTGTTCATTTCATCAATCTGAAATTAAAAACTTTGATTAAAAAAATGAACATAAATCTTTTCACTGCACTTGTTTAATTGTTACACATCACTAAGCGACATTTGCGTGTCATGTGCCACAGAAAACACACATCATCTCAGCTTTTACGTCCAAACAACTTTAATTTGATGCACACAAGGGTACTGAATTGGGTTTGGTCTTTTGCAAGTTCAAATGTTGCATGTGTAAAATGAACAAATTGATTAAAATCCGTCTGACGAGCTTTTAATTATAAATTTTTTTGGGGGAGGGGCCAAGCAGCCAGACATTTAATAATTTTTGTCAAATTTGGTGTTGGCTGGACAGTTTGTTAGAGGAGTAGCAAAAAAATATCAAATCCAAGATGGCAAAAATCCTAATTTGGGCAACTGACATCATAGGTTGTATTGAACTTGATGTAATCCAAATTTAATTTGGATACATTTTTTTGTTTGTTTTGTTTCATTTAGTTTTGTTTCGATTTGGTTTGACCCAAATGTGACCCAATGGTGGCGTTAGAGCATTGGTAGAACTTGGGCCAAATTTAGACAAACCTAGACAAAGGAAAAAGAAAAGCTAGAAAAACAATACTGTGCCTATGCACCTTAACAATAAGTTAATAATAATATAATATAATATAATATAATATAATATAATATAAAAAGTTGGTCATAAAGAGTTAATTCCCTATTCTATTGTTCCATAAATCCAAATCTAAAGATGACTTGTAAGTTATTTAATAAAAATGAATGAAAAGAAACATGATATCAAAATGTGCTCAATGGCCATTCATGCTCTAACACGTCTTTTTACAATTTACTCAGGATCCTCATTATCTTATTTCTTATTACATTCCTAAGTAATGTTAATAAAGTGCTGCTGTTACAGTGATCATTAAATGCTTATCAAGATAATCCTAGGAATCTCTATTTAAACAGTAATCACACTGGGTTGTAATGTTAAAATATTAATTGAAGAACAGATGGGGAGACGGAACAATCTGTCAGGTCTTTATAATGTGATTTATTTGTCAGAATTGCTATTAGGAACTGGGAGAATTTGGAAAGTGGTATGTTTCTCTCACTGTGTAAAAGCAAAGATTTGTACATTTCTTGATTTAAATATGACCTCATGACTTTAGCATTTGCCTCAACTCCTCAAACAGTTTTGAATCAAAGTGTCTATAAATTCATTAAACCAAGTAAAACTGATCATTGACAAGTGTTGGAGAACCATCTATTGCATCTATGAGCAGAAAGGAATCAGCAGAAAACAAAACAAAATGTTATTTATTAAATGTTAATACATGTTTGGAAGAAATATGAACATCAGAATTCAAAACTACAAAGTTTGTACCATTATTGGTCAAACAGCCAAACAACTATAAATAAGGACCCATTAAGGTTTTTTTTGTCAATTAAGGAAAATAGTCCTATAAGAAAGGGGTCCAAGCATATTTGGGATGTAAGAATCATAAATTATTCAAGGAAGCCTCAAAAATCTAGACTATTTTATACATACAAAAGTATTGGGACAACTGCCTTTTCCGGCCTTATGCGGTTCTTCCCCAAACTGTTACCACAAAGCTGGAGTCTTTTTTTTCTACTTAAACTTTTGTCTACTTTTATTTTTTATTTTATTTTCCAAAAGTTAATTATTTAACCAATTTTGTAAGAATCTTCAATGTTAACACTTTTGCAAAACGTCTTCAGGAGTTTTTTAAGGTGCATTCCGAATTTTCCGAAAGTGACAGAGAGGAAAAAAGAAAAGCTAATGAGAGAACATTTTTAGCTGTTATCTCAAAAGTGATAAGTGAAAGTTAGGATCATATTAAATGTATTTGAGAGAGAGAAAGACAAACATTCAGATAGAGAGAGAGAGAGCGAGAGAAAGAAAGAAAGATAACATTCACTACAGTGCTTATTCTGCCATTTAATACTGAGGATGGTGCTGCAATGCTGCTGAAAAACCTTTTTTCATTAAATGTAACTATAACCAGATTTCTGTTTTCCAGTATGATGTTTCATTGCCTAATTTTTTTAAGATGTTTTAACAAGGTGCTGTGGTTTAGTAATTCAATATCTTCCTATAACAGCAAAGCAAATAATTTTTTTTATGTTTAAATACATTATAACATGCTTGTTTACCTCTGAAACAGATACTGGTTTATGCATTACCCAGTATGTAGCTTACTGTTTGCCACTCACTGCCTGCAGTCATTATGCTGTATTTCCCCATATCCTTTTTCGTTCTATCATTGCAGCTTCACCTAAAGTGCAAACGATGCTAAAAATGGGCCTTGCAGGTATTAAAAAGAACAAACCCAATCACAAAAACAGGACCGTATCCACCTGAGGTCTGTGTGCCTTCCCCAAATGCCGACGTTGATCTGATACTGTAGTTTCACAATTCAGTGAGATTATAAACAATGCAGTGTGTAAAGCTAGACTTACGACTTAGAAACATTTCGAACACAGCTGCATGTGGTAGAGCGTGGCTGTATTGTGTATAGGGAAGTTTCCTCCAGCAGGAAGATTAGAAAAAAGGGAAGTGGGGGGGAAAGGAGGAAGTAAAGAAAAAAGAGAGAATTAATTCTTTATCCAAACAAGGAAGCAAACATCACTTCTCACACCGTGAGACACAAACAAACACTAGCGATACTCCTACAGAACCATCTGCATGTCTTGGAAAAAAAAACCCAGATCAAATAACTTGAATCGAGCACAATCTTTTACTGTATATTAAAATGCATATAAATGTATCTACAACAGTGCTAGAGTCTTATTTTCTGATACAAATGTGCTTCTTTTGTGCTAACAATGCAAAGGCGTTTAATAGGGTTGAGGTCAAAGCTCTATAGAAGGCCATTTAAGATCTTCCTCTCCAACTCAATATAAAGCATATTACTATTTCTAGTGAAGGAAACATTTCATGTTACAGTAATCCCTCAGCTATCGCGGGTTTGCCGTAACACGGGTTTTTACATGGAACATATCTAATTTTGTTTAGCGGATTTTTCTCTGTATCGTGGGATTTTGCGATGTATATAGGTAGTATTGATTATTGTAATTATTTTTATGGTAAAATAAGCATTTTCTAGCCTGAAACTTGAGCTGTAATGCTCTTCTTGGGTATGCAGTACATTCATTTCATCGTCATCACCTTCATCATCATTAGTACTGCGCACTTAATTCATCATCATCAATTTTATATGTTAAAATTACGTAGGTTTAAGAATATTGAAAGTGTTTAAGAGCAGAGGAAAGGTTTATAAGAGTGTTAGGACTGTTTATAAAGCCTTAAGATATACAGGTATTCTGTATACTGTACTCTATACATATTAGGTTGCCACTTAGTGAATTTTCGCTTATCAAGGGGGTTACGTTCCAAACCCAGGGATTACTGTACTGCTTCCAAAGACATTCTGTACAATTGTTTGCTTCCGACTTTGTGGTAACAATTTGGGGAAGAAGCGCAAATGGCTGGAAAAGTCAGGTGTCCAAATATTTGTCCATACAGTTTACTTAAGTCTCATATTTGAAGTATCTGTTGCTCTGTACTTTGTGTTTATCATGCTTGCTAGTATTATAATTTTTGGTGCTTACTTGGTAATAGTATAACACTAAAACATATATACACATGGTGTACAGTAAATATGAAAGTAAAAGTAACACATCAGTGTGGCAAATGTGTTTTTCTTTTCTGAATCCTTCTTTTATTTTTGCTTTCACACTTACATTAAGATAAAACTAAGACAATTCATGTCAGAACTTGTTTCACCCTCAAAGGGAAATGACAAGGTAGAAAAGTGTTTTTATATATAATAATGCCTATTCGCAATAAGCATGCACACCCCAAAACTAATACTTTGGTGAAGCACCTTAAAGATTTTAGACTTGGACATAAATATACTTTATCGATCTTGTGAGGGAAATTATTACGTTTTTATTAAACCATACATTTTTTTAGAGGGTACAAGTCTAATAGTGTGTTTTTACTTATTAATATTTAGCAATATTTTCCCACTTGCTCTTGCAACAATATTTTAGGTCCATCAAACTGTAAAATCTTTTCCTATGTGCAACGCAGTGCTTACATATTTTTCGTTGGATTCAGGTCTGGGCTTTGTCTATATGTAGGTAAAAAAAAAAAAAAAAAAAAGATCTTCTTTTGGTTAAACGATTCCTCGCCTGTCCTGCTTGGTGCTGTTCCCAAACATTCCAGGATGCTCTCGATAGTGCAAAGGTAAAGCACCTTAGAGAATATTTGAAAGGTCTTTTAATCGTCTTAGTGTGGAGAATATGCTGGAAATATCATTTGTAAATTCCCATGTGCATTGATTTGATGTAAAAAAAAAAAAAAAAAAAAAAAATTAAACAATACATACAAACACACAATTTATAAACTCGGCCATGTAGAGGGAATTCATTTGGAAGCACATTATTAGATTTTTTTTTTATTATACCTTTACAGAAATAGTGCTTGCAGCTAGAGATTATGTAGAGAAAACTAAGATAACCACTCCCATCTTTTCGAGTGTCAGATACTAACCCCGCATTGGCAAAAGTTTAAAAGGAATTTGGAAGCTTTTCATTGTGGTATATTTGGGTAATATTTCATTTGTTGGGTGGAACAACAAGGATAAGAAAGTGACTAATTCTTCTGGCAGCTTGTAAAAAAGTCATTACAAAGATATGGATTAAACCAGAGCCACCTACAGTTAAAGATTGGATTGATATATTACACAGTATACATATATAGTAGAAAAACTCTAATTTTCTTTAAGAATCCAGATAGAAGACTCTTAAAAAAATTAGAATTGATGATTAAATTACATTGTACCGATACACTTAGAAATGTCTTTAACAGAAAATGGTCAGTAGGGTCAGACTCCTTTTTAGAGTTACTGTATGAAGACTGTAGCTGACCATGTTCTCTTTAAGGTAGTTGCTCCCAAGTTGTGAAATGCTCTTCCCTTGAATCTCAGGTCTATGGACTCTGTGGACACTTAAAAAAAGCTGCTGAATACATACTTTAAACTTGCCATCTTTTAAATTTTTGTGTATGTATCTCTTTTTTATTTTGGATGTAAAGCACTCTGTGTACTTACTTACTTATTTACTTACTGCTAAAAACAAGGAACTTCTGTGAAACTAAAAAATGTTGTTTCCAGGCCTTAATGTACAGTACATACCACTATAATAACTGTAATAACACTATATTTGTATATCTATATACTGTATCTATATTACTAGTTCTGGTTTTTCCATTATGCTTAGGTGACTAGTCAACTACGTACATATTAAAATTACTGGTCAACTACAAAAAAGTATAGCCCTCAACACCCTTATCCCAAACTCCATCCCGCATTATGTAGTTTATTACTGTACCTCAGGAACTTTGAACTTTGAACTCGTAACTGCTGTCTAAACATATGGTTTTATATGTAGGTGTTCAACAAAGGTGTTCACACAGAAAGGAACATGCCGTCTCTCACTTTCTTCAAGAACTCTTTTACTTTCTATTCCTCCTTTCCAGAAGCGGACACATTCCTGGTGTTTTTACCAGCCAATAAAACCTGAAAGTCAAGAACAAGATCGAGTGGGAGGAGAAAGGCAGGAGAGAAAAAAACAGAAGGTAGCTCCAAAGTACACCTGCACACATACATTTACACACATACTGTACACACACACACACACACACACACCTGCTAAAGGGCATGCTTTAACCTGGATTCTTCAGAGATGGAACAGAGATAGAAGACAGCTCACGGCACATGTCTCATGTCTCTCCACGACACGGAGAGGAAAATGACTAAATGATGTGTTTTTGTCCCGATTCTGATTTTGAAAAATTGCTCTGAATATCCGTGGAGTCCTGAGAGGGAAATCAAACACGCTAGTCTACATTTTTGGCTCAAACTCTGCTATGGAGTTGGATTTGTGGCCTCTGAGAGCAGTTTTCTTGCTGGTCTGGTGCTCAGGTGAGTTGCACTTTTAGTTTTGAGTGGATTATCGTGACCAATTTTAATTGTCACAAAAAAAGGTCAAATGTACACTACAGTAAAAAAAAAAAAAAAAAAAGATTGGATAAAAAAAAAAAAAACATTTTGCATCTTTTAATGGTTTTTCTTTTTAGTTGGGTCTCAGATCAGACTTCAGGTAATTACAATTACGTAATCTTTCTGGTTGGTTTGAGTCTGAATGTCATTCAGGATGCATCATCTTTGGGGCTACAGTGATTGTTTATTTTAGACGATTTGTGCTCTGCAATCCAGTGAAATGGACACCAGTTTACCTGATGTATTTCCTCCCCTGATTGCTGTGTCTTAAATTTTTACTTAATTTAAATTTTCTCTTCACATTTTCCCTCAAATGCGGGTTTTATTTCCTTTTTTATTTTAATAAACCACGTGTCAATAAACCATCCACTTTATAGTTATGCAAAGTGTTAACCAGTATACAATAAAATTGTGATGGTTAATTTTCTTGAAAGCATTAACACACAAATAGAAGGTTTCAATAGAGAATATCTGCTACAAAAACATAAATATATGCTATATAGACAATTGTTTGTGGACACCTGAACAGATTTGTTTGTGCTTTTTGAACACACATTAAGTCCCCATTTGCTCTTATGATAACCTCCACTCTTTTAGGAAGATGTTCCACTAGATTTTGGAGTGTGTTTGTGGAAATTCAGCTACAAGGGTGTTAGTAAAGTCAGGTACTGATGTAGGTGTGGTAAGGAGGTCTGGGGTGCAGTCAGTGTTCACATTCATCCCAAAGGTGTTTAATAGAGTTGAGGTCAGAGCTCTATAGCAGGCCATTCAAGATCTTTCACTCCAATTTATGTAACACAACCTATGTAATCTTCATGGAGCAGGACTTCTGCTGTCATGGTGGAACAGATTTGGGTCTCCGAGTTTAAGTGAAGGTTAAATTGAATATCCACAATTCTATACAATTGTGAGGTGTGAAAAGATTGGGAACAAACCACACAAGGCTGGAAAAGGTGTCAGGTGTCCAAACAATTATGAATGTAGAAAGCTTGCAAGAAACCGAACATTATACTAAATAAAATGACTCCTGAGTCACATGACTGTTTGCTCTCTGTTTATTAGTTCCACAGTTCGCAAATTGATATGTATCATAAAATGTTAGTGTTTTATTGCTCCTCGCTGTGAATAGATATAAGTACAGTGGCCCAAGAGGTAATGCTACACAAATATAACACCACAAAATATAATCACTATTTCTAAAAATACAACAACAATAATTGTGACTAATGTGTTTGTCTGAAAAGCATAATTCATGTTTCTCCACGGCACCACATCCAGCTGTGCACACGAGGAAGGTTTTTTTGTATTTACTCTGTGCACAACTCAGGCGTTCAAGAAAACAAACATTCCAAATTCAATGGTTTATTGAATAAACATAACGTGCAAATTACCGTATTATGTTGTTGGAATATTAATATTGTGTTTCCTGAAATAACGTTTCACTAACATCATGTTTAAATGCGAGGCACTCGGCGGTGTTTAAAGCCTGAAGCGGGCCGAACGACAGCACCGAGGTAATCAAGGTTTGCCTTTTCAAAACCTACTGTGTAAATAAACGTCATTTGATATTCTACATAGGAAACACGTGTTATTAATATTCGTAAAGTCCATTTCATTTTTAAGTTCTGCGCTCGAGCGCTTTGGTGTTCGTAAGACAAATACATCAAGGGTTTATAGAAAAAGGTTGTGAGGAAACTTTTTTTTTTTTGTCGATGTTACTATAAGGTTTGTTGTGTTATAGGGTCTGGTTTTGGGGTAGTGATAGCTCAGTGGTAAAGTGGTATGCCCTGGTGTGTCTGCTTGTAGAAATTAGATAACTGTAAGCTACTCTGGAAGAGGGCGTCTACCAAATAACTGTAAAAAGTTTTTAGTTTTAGTTTTGAATCTCTGATTTTATTTGTTCTTTGTGCTGTGGGGAAAAAAAATACAACAATTGTTTTGTTTTGTTGGTGTGGTAATTTTGTTGTATAGTGTATGTATTTTGTGTGGGGGAGTAAATTTGTTTTATTGCTCTTTTGTGCAATTATTAGTATTAGTATTAGTATTGTTCTTTTGTGTTTTCAGATTACATTGTTTCGTGGTTTTGAATTTTGCGTTGTTGTATGATCAATTTTGTTGAGTTTTAGTATGAAAGTTCTAGAAGGCCATACATTATAATATTCTTTTCTTTCTTGTTTTATCAACATAACAAGTAAAATATCTCCTGATCTCAACATAACAAGAGATGCTTTTTCTTAATTTCGCCATAACAAAATTAGTTTTCCCGTTATCATGACTTCCTCACGAGGTAATTGTATCACAAGAAAATCTCACGCATTGTGATTTTTCTGGTTTATATCATGGAGTACGAGTTGGCATCTAAAATCTCTATCATAAAGTTACTAATTTAGACTTTATTGAGTGAGTTCCTGATCAAAGTTAAAGCGAATGCGATCATCCATGATGCTGGGACGATGCTGCCACTAGGAAATGCTTTTTTGCCGAATAAACAGAAAAATTAAGTACTGATCACGAGGAAACAATGTTCGTTATGTCAAGATCATGAGAACATTAAGTCATGATAACAAGAAAACAACTTTTTCTATGGTGAGGTAAATACATTTTTCTTGGTAATTTACAGTCATTTGAATTTTCTGTGGTTTTGTGGAGTGGTACATTTGTTATAGTTGTTTCTTAATTTGTATGGGGTTTTGGATTTTGTTTTGCACTGTGATCGTGATCGTGTGCTCATTTTGTTCTTTGCTAAAGAACATTGCTTTTGTTTGTTTACTTGTATAGTCATTTCTGGGGTTTTTTGTGTGGTGTGCTGCAAACAAAGTCTTTATTTAGTTGTTTAGTGGTGTGTTGGTTTTGTATGTTGCACAAATTTGTTTCTTGTTCTTGGATTTTGCTTTGTGGTGGGATCCTTTTTACATCGTGCTAAGATCACGCCGATTTTTGTTGAGTTGTGAGGTAATTTTTGTTTTATAGTGTGGTCATTTGAGTTTTGAGTGTGAAAATCTGTTGTTGCTGTGGTGATTTTGTGCGTGGCGTTCAAATTTG
Source organism: Silurus glanis (assembly GCA_014706435.1). Taxonomy (NCBI): domain Eukaryota; kingdom Metazoa; phylum Chordata; class Actinopteri; order Siluriformes; family Siluridae; genus Silurus; species Silurus glanis. The sequence continues at coordinate 3,755,474 of JAAIIK010000023.1, forward strand.
TTTGTGTCAAGATTTGTGTGTGTGTGTGTGTGTGTGTGTGTGTGTGTGAAACTAGCATGCTTTGTAGTATGACAAAATAGTTTTGTGTTTGTTTTGTTTTCAGGGTGTCTGCCTGTGCGACCCGTCCATGCGAGTGATTATCATAGTGTTTTACATGTAATTCTTTTTATTGTAACCAGCAAATGAACTGATTATATTTTGGAATTTATCCAAATAGAGTCAAGGTTACAAAAAGATTACATGAACTAGTCTGAACTAGTTTTTCATACCATAACTATCTAACTTTTTATAATTCAAAGTTGGTTATAACACTTTTAAGGCAATTTTCTGCTAAACTATTAGATTTGCTTAGTTTTGTCTAACACAAGACGAACAGTAGAAAAGTACTTGTGCTTGTTTTTATTATGGGTGGTATGAGATCAGTTCAGTTTACGTCAGTTGATTACAATTATGCAATCTTGACTTTCTTGACTGTTTTGCGAATTCTTACTCCCCATGTCATTCAGAATGCATCATCTTTGTTGGTATAGTGAGTGTTTATTTTAGCCGTACAGCATTTGTGCTCCACAATCCAGTGAAATGGATGCCAGTTTACTTGATGTATTTTGTCCCCTCAATGCTGCTTCTTTTATTTGTAATTTTTTTACACAGACCACTTAAAAAAAAAAAGGGAAAAAAAGTGGCTTACATTTTGGCATGGATCCAGGCATGGTCATGTTGTTTTAAGGGATATTTGAAGCAAGAACAAGCAAAACCACTTAGCTTTGTGGCCATTTGTTTTGTAGTGTGATCGTTTCGTTTGGTAGTGTGATTATTTTGTTTAGTAGTGCAATTATTTTGTTTTGTAGTGTAACCATTTTGTTTTGTAGTGCTTTTAGTTTTGTAGTGCTCATTTTGTTTTCTAGTGTGATCATTTTGTTTTTTAGTGTGCCTAGTTTTGTAATAATTTAGTTTTGTAGTATTTTATTTTTTGGTATACTTGTTTTGTTTTGTAGTGTGATCATTTTGTTTAATAGTATGCCCATTTTGTTTTATAGTGCGATCATTTTGTTTGTAAGTGTGATCATTTTGTTTTGTTGTGTGCCCATTTTGTTTTGTTGTGTGCTTAGTTTTGTATTGTCACCATTTTGTTTTGTAGTGTGATCATTTTGTTTGATAGTGTGATCATTTTGTTTTGTAGTGTGCCCATTTTGTTGTGTAGTGTGGTCATTTTGTTTGCATTGTGTTAATATCACTTCATATTGTGATAAATTTGTTCTGTTGTGGTAACTCTATAACACTGTGTTCATCTTGGACATCGTACCCCTCCTAGACCTTCGTGCTTGTATGAATTTTTTGCAAAATCAGTGTCTACGAGAAAATGAAACACTGCTTATGATTACTGAGATCTACAATGGTTTGCTGAGAAAGATTTATCTTTCACAGTAATAGAAATAAAAGCCTGAAACACTGCAATAAAGCTCAAGTGCATTTGCTTTTTTTTTTTTCTTCATGAAGAACAGATCGTGTATGACCTAGTTACAACAAGTGGAGATTAAAAATGGAATGACTGAGGCCTGACAAAAGGATTAGCGCTGACCTTTTCACTACATCACCTGCTACACCAATGGCAAAGCTAAGCCTGAGATTAAGGCTCTGTGTGTTTGTGTGTGTGTGCGCGTGTGTGTGCGTGCGTGCGTAGTTTTCTATCCACACCCAGCTCTTCTGACCACTATAATATCACATGTTAATTCCACTCTGCAGTTTTTAATGCTTAAAATCTCTTTAACGCATAACCGCTATTTAAACTCTACACTTATTACACACTTCATCTACAATAATGTAAAACTACATGCTGAAGTTTCAGGGACATCCTTTGCGATTCTTTTTAGATTCTCTTGCTGTTTATTAGATTTTCAAATTCAAACCTAATTGCATTTTTCTTCTTTTCTTTTGTCTGCAGACTCCTGGTGCAACGATTGCAATATGACAAAGGTCTACTTTGAGTCCCGCAATTTTCACAGCAAGCTCCACTGGGAGGAAGTGAAAATCCCAGGCCGCGAAGTTCGCTATAGCGTCAGATATCACGCGTGAGTGTAATGTTACATTCTGGTTTGTCAAGTCAAGAAGCTTTAATCGTCATTTTAACCATATATAGCTGTAGTACACAGTGAAATGAGACAATGTTTCTCCAGGACCCTCGTGCTACATAAAACAACATAGAGCTACATAACAGTCCTGGCTACATAAAGTGTATCGTGTGCAACCGAGTACAATCAGTGCAATACAAAAGACAATGCAAACAGACAATACAAGACAGTGTAGGACAGATAAACAAAACACATAATAGCGCCGCCAGTAAACCTACTGTATAAGGTGTTATGCAGTACAATGTGCAAAAGAGAACTGTATACAAGAGTGTATTTGTTAATAAACACAAAATGTAAAAATTAAAGGTGGTGCTGAAGTGGTGCTAGTTAAAATCATTTTGTATTAAAAAAGAAGCAAGAATCATTTATATAAATATATGAATATGGACATCTTTCCAAAAATATGAGAAAACACAATTTTACAATCTACGATGCTAATTCTACACTATCATGCTGAAGCAAGGTTACACAGCATAAATGTGTGAATAGTTTGGCATTGGCATTTGGACAAAGGCCAGTCATTGGATTGGATCCGAAAGTCGTGAGCTCAAATCGCAGTCACACCAAGCTGCCACTCCTGGGCCCCTGTGCAAGGCCCTTTCCTTAACCTCATAGCTGCTCAGTTGTATGAATGAGATAAATGTAAGTTTAATGCTGTACATGAAAATGAAAGCTTCAGCTCGAGTCTTTCTCCTAAATTTGGAGGGGTCTGGCTATCTAATGCAACTACCCAGACAAATTCATTTTAAAGTTTGGTGTTGAAATTTTGGAGACCGTTCCTATCTTCTGAATATCCTTGAATTATCCATGTGTTCTTCAAGGTTTTCGTGCCCCATAACTAATGCTGAGTCACCAGTTTAGGTGTGTTAACTGGTACTGTAATGAGGAACAGGTGCTGCTCCCATAGAACATGTTGTAAATCCATTTGTTTATTCTTTTCCTCTTGTAATCATAAATCTCAACCTCATGACCCTCTCATGCCTCAGTGCATTTCCCTCCCATCTTGTCCTTTGGCCTTTTTTTATCAGGAGCTGTTCTCCTATCTTTTCCAGCTTGATGTAATTGCCTACATTCACATGTCCTTGCCTGTGTTGCCTTGGAATGTAATTATTACTTTCTTTACTCACAGCTTGGAAAAAAAAAGACATTTAGCCAAGAAAATTCCCTCACCCACTGAAATCCTTCTGTTTGTCAATAAAGAGAGTACCTTTAGTTAGTGAACTGAAGTGATCGGGTTCTGTTTCAGCCTTTTCAGACTCTTCCCATGGTCATGCATTACACACATCTGCTTTTGTTGTCTTTCATTCTTTTCTTGTTTTTAAGCAAATGCTGTCAAAAGTCCACTTTAACAGTTAAAATAATGGTAATTGAGACTGGCTTTTGTAATCTAAAGGATATACTTCAGAAAAAAAAAAGGAAGAAGAAAGATGAGTGGAAAAAAATCACCTGCACTTAGAATGGAAGTCCAACATGTTGGTTACATTTTTCTTCACAACCATGAGGAAGACCAGACACTAGGAGGTCCAGCAAATCAAATTAAATCAATGCAGCAGTCTGCCAATATTTTGGCTCTATCTGAGAACTGGCTGTATGATTGGCTGTGGAGTTTCCATTCGGTTGAAAAACATCCCCAACAAAATAATTTGAAAGATTCATTGCCTACGCCAACATAGAGCAGCACTTCTTTAGTCTTGTTTATCAGACACTAAAGGCTTGCTATTTATACTCAGATTTTAGTGTTTCTTTCTTTCCCAATGCACCTAACTGACCTTATCTAATAATGATCATCTTTTCAAAAGCGACTAAGAACAATAACAAGTGTCAGGTCGATGGTAACGTGATGTAGTTTGAGACCTTTGGGATTTTTGTAATTTATTCTCTTTACACTCTTTTTTTTTTTTTTTTTCAGAAAACAAGGAAACAAAGAAGAGTGCTGTTTAGAGCATAACTTAATATCCAAAACTCTTTATCAACACAACACAGAAAGAATTCAGTTTGCCTTTGATATTCAACACCGATAATGTGATATGTGGTACCTATGTGGTGCCTTGCCACTATCTCTCAGATCACTCTATTTTTGGTTTTAAACTCAGTTATGTCATTTACCAGGGGTGTGGTTGGGGGTTCATTTTCTCAAGAAATCTGATGATGATTTTGGAAATGTCTTCCATGGTGCTGTGGAATTCTATATCCTGGTTAGTCAGATGTTGTTTTATTTTTTTTGTTTGTATAACTACAGCTGACAGAGATACTGGTATGGTAGACACTGCACATTGGCATTTGTTAACATGGAAGAGGGGAATGAGTCTACAGTGTCAGGACTTTGTAATGGTCGATATCGATATACAGTATATATATATTTCATTGTCATCGCTAATGTAACGATTCTGTTTACTTGCAGATACGGAGAGAGATCCAGGCTGATGACTGGATGCTGGAACATCTCAGAAACATCCTGTGACCTCAGCTCAGTAATGACGAACGTTCGTTCAAAATATTTTGTCAAGATCATGGACAACGAGTTATGCCTCGGCCAATTCACGCACTTCATTCCATTAGAAAGAAGTAAGATTGTGTGGATCTGTAATTGTTTTTTGTAATTGCTAAATAATTGGAAATCTCTGCAGATAATGTAGATCTCATGATACTAATTTGTGCCCTTTACATCCTTTCTTACCTCTTTTTTGCATTCTTTTTCATCCTGGTCAGCTTCTCTGGAAGCTCCTGCGCTGTCTGTGATGGCGACCAGGTCCTCTCTCACCGTAACACTCACAACTCCTATGGGGCCTCAGAACCGCTCAATTAAAGAGATCAGCTGTTGGGAGAGGTGCCAGGATTCTGGGATATCATCTGTTAAATACATTGTCCATCTCACACACCCAGAGTCTGAAGCTGGAAAGGTAGTTATTAGTTACTAGCATATTACTGTATAGTAAAGATCATGCTGTATATTCATTTTCATCCCAATTAGAATTCCAATTCATATCAAAGGTGTTTAATAGGGTTGAGGTCAGAGCTCTATAAGCAGGCCAACCCATGTAAAGCATATCTTCATGGAGCTGGCAATTGTACACAGTTTCAATGTCTCCTAGATCAAGCAAAGGAAAATTAAAATTTTACTGCATCCAAAGATTTTTTTGTTCAGTTCGGTAAAAATCACATACGGCTGGATAATTCAGTCGTTCCAATACTTTTGTCCATATAGGGTATAAGATAATTAAAAAGCTGAGGAGATGATTCTATAAACATTGAATTGAGGCAAATTAGCTGCCATATTGGTTCTTCTTTTCCACATAATGTAAACATAGAGTGTTTTCAAGCAATTCAGACTAATTGAGTGTTTGGTTCATGTGTACAGAAGCTCTGAGCCACAAATTTCTTATTCATCTTCATAGCTCATTGTTTCATGAAGCACTGCCTGGTAAACAACAGATGATGAATTGTAACCTAATCGTCAGTAACGTAATCTTCAAGATTCTCTATTGTGAAATAATGAGATGAAACGCACAAACAAAGAGATCAACTCGAAATACATATTTACTAAGTAACGCAAAATACAATACTGTAATAATGCCGATGTATATCGCAGGCATCTATAGACGTTACATCAAAATAACAGTATATTTATATTATATATTAGTCAAAATACTTGTTTTATTGAATGCTAAATGTCAAATGTTAGCTAGCTAGAATAAGTAAACATTATTACCTAATATAATTAAGAAAGTTTTCAAAGTAAGCTAGATTTTTATATCTTAGCTAGCTTGACTCCTATATATGTCTTTATTTTACTATTTTACTCATGAGTAAAGTGTGAAAGTGTATACAATAAGGCAAAAATTCCTTTCATTGCTAAGCATGAAAAAGCAAACTGCCAAGTCTTAGGCCTCAGCATTAGGACTAAACTATTGTCCTAAATACACAAGTTGTAGCACATACATGTCAAGTCAAGTCAAGTCAAGTTTATTCCTATAGCGCGAGAGAGAGAGAGAGAGAGAGAGAGAGAGAATGTTAAATGTTGGTCTTAATACATACATAATTAGTATGTATTATTACTTAAAATAATTAAGATATTTTGGTCTTGAAGATTAGCTAGCTAGGTCAGCTTGCTAGCTTAATGTTTTTCGATTCTATACAAAATGAAGAATTGTTTAAAAAAATTTAAAAGTCATATTAGGAATAGTCTGTGTTGAATAGTTAGGATTAGGACTCCAATATTTGTATGTATGTATAGCATATGTACAGAGTGTAAATATGACAATTCCTTTATTGCACTGAAACATGAGATAAGTGCATACGTGTATTACGTGTATAGACTGAAGCAAAAATTCCTGTCATTGTTACAGTAAGCATGAAAATACAAACTGCCAACTCTCAGGCCTCAGCATCTATGACTGAACTATTGTCTTAAATACACAAAAAGTTGAACTAACAAACACTAAAACAAGTATCACATATTTCTTTTACAGGTGTTTCACAACACGTCTGGCCTGATTACAGTGAGTCATTTAGAAGTGAACACGGAGTACTGTGGCATTGCATTATATGAGCTCACTCATCCGTCCATAAAACGGCAGAGTGAAAACACCACCTTCTGTGTGACGTTGCCAGGTAAAAAGAAAAAAAATGAAAAACAGAGTATTTATTCATTTTCTATTCTCTATTAAAAGGTTTATCGTGGACACGCCAGAAACCAGTATGATTAGAACTTTCCTAGCATCACACCTACATAGTATTCATAGGACTCACTTACATCTTATGACTTGTGAAGTATGAGCTCTAAGTCCAAGCCATTGTATTTTTTGTATGTCTGTAAAGATATAATTTTCCAGGAAGTGTGCACTTCTCAAACCTGCTCATTCTTACCCAGAGATTAGCTCATATAGGCACGTTATCCTAAAAATCTGAAATTTATGGTTTATTTGCATAAGCTTTATTTTTGGTCTGTTTTTGTTTCTCTCAGCTACATACAAGCCCTGGATTGTGGTATTCGTCATGTCTTTGATAGTGGCCCTTTTCCTCATGATTACATGGGCGTTGATTTTGTGCCAGCAGTACGTCACAAAGAAGAGGAACCTGCCCAAGGCGCTGGTAAAACTTAGTTTTTTTTCCCCTCTATCAGGAAATTGTTCTAGGAAAATGCCCTTTGTAAGTATACCTGAAAGGAGGAGCTCTACCTCTATGTTCCTGGCATTGACAAGGTGTGAGTGTGTGTGTGTGTGTGTGTGTGAGAGGAATGTGCTTCACTCACACGCACTCACACTTCAAATGTGTAGATTTTGGCCTGCAGCCAATTTTCCATGAATTTTCTATTTTTTTTTATTATTATTATTAATGTGATTTTTCTTCTCCTTATGTTGTCCATATATAGCATACAATATATTCTGTATGTATTATTATGACATAATCTGATTAAGTTCCTGTAGTGAGAAAAAATGATAGCTTGAAATTTCCAATTACCCTTGAGTTCTGTCAATAAGTATTTAAAATATCCACACTAATATGATTGTAACACAATACATAGGAGACAATCTTCCCAAAGCTGTTCATACAGACATATAACTTTCAAGTCAATAAAAAGAAATTTGGGTTAATGATGCTTTTTTAAATATTTGTATGCACTTTCATGGGGTACAGTGAGGTGTAGCATTGGCTGTGATCCATATTTAGATTTGCAGATCGAAATCAAGAGGCAGATAAGTATTTGCAAGAAGAAAGTGTCTTGTATTCAGAATCTGGGTTTGCACAGTCAACCTGCACATTCAAGTGTCTGTGTCTTTGAATTGCATTCAAACCATGCACCATCTTTAAAGCCAAGATCTTGACAAAAGAAATCAAATCTATTTTTACACTGTCTGTTTTTGAGGTCTGAATACTGACATATTCTTTAAATTTAATTATATACATTTATATTTGACATTTATGGCATTTGGCAGATGTTCTTACCTCATTTATGCATCTGAGCAGGGTTCAGGGTTAAGAACATGGCTTAAGGGCCCAGCATTGGCACATTGGTGGTGCTGGTATTTCAACTCATGGCCTTCTGATTAGAAGTCCAACATTTTAACCACACAGCCCTTAACCACAGAAGCCTCTACAGCCCTTTCTTGGTTTCTCACTCTTTATATAGTAAAAAAATATATTAGGTTTCTTCTTCTGTTAATTTCCAATATCAAGATCCAGGGTTGAAAAAAATCACACAACAATCATCAAAACAATAAGAGAGATCTGTTGTATGAATGTGAAAATGACTATAAAGCTAATTTATTCTTCTGTTCTCTTTGACTCTGTAGCAATTCATTTCAGTGGACACCATTCCTAATTTCAACCCAGAGCCCAAACTGGAGATAACCACCATGATGTTATGCACTGAATCTCGGAAGACTATCAAGCCTGAACTAACTATATTAGATGTACTGAAGCAGTCGACGGCTGTGAGCATGACAGGCTACCCAGTCCTAAACTATCATAATCAAGACTGGCACTGTCATTCTTACACTAATCAACAGGCAGCACCAGTTAGTGACAAAAGTGCTGAGTCCTGTACCAGTTATAGCATGGTGGTGGGCGTGAAGATACCCCAGGAGCAAGAGGAGCTGTCCAGTTGTGCTACCGACAGTGGGTTAGGAGACTCCATCAGCCCTGGGTTGTCCTCTTGTACAGAAGAGGATCTTTTCCCGGTGATGCTTAATACAGAGCCAGAAGAGGACCTGGGCATGATAGAGCCACTCTCCACCAGTGAGCTTTTGGTGCTGCCAGTGTCACGTTTAAATGATGGCACACTGGAGTTCACCGGCTTAGCACCACAGCGTTTAGTTCCAAATGTAATCCATAGCTCAGAGATCATGTCCCTTGGGGTAAGATCACCACCTGAGGAGAGGACTCTTCTGCTTACAGATCTTTACTCCACTGAGGAGTCAGACTGCACAGACAATGAATCAAGTCCTAATTACAGCAAAGCCTACCTACCAAACAGGGTCCCTCAGAGCTGTTCGGAGTTACCATTTACTGAAACCAAAGTCCTGTTATCAAACTTTACTTCACACTACAGAGACAACTGGGTAGCAGGAATCTTACCAGATCCTCTGGCTAATGATATGAACGGCATCGTGAGAGACACTCAACTTCATGAAACAGAAGAGGATGCAGATGAATCACCATCAGTAATTGAAGCGAACTTTCTACATGGATGGATGGTTCAAATCCAAGGATAGTGTGTTTCTGGTTTGAACTCTTGGTGCTGGCTTGAAATAAGTCTTGATGTTAACCAAAAATGACCAAAAATGCTCATTGAGCAAAGGATGCATTTAAAATGCAAGACTGGGTTCTTGGTCAGATACGAGCAGCAGATGTTAGGTAGGACTACAGGAAGGATGAGGAGACTGATGAAGCTCTTGAGTGCTTGCTAATGAGCACATTTCCCATATGTCTCGTATCAATGGCCTTTGTAGTGGTACTCATACTGTAGCTAAGCCTGAAGGATTACAGCTTCACACCATTTGAAGTTTAAGATGCTCCAGCACTTGTACCACACAAACCCCAGCTCTGACTCATTAGTTAAATGTCAAGCAGTTGAAGCAGGTGTGTTCAACATTAACACTAAGCTAGGTGGTGAGGTGTGAAATGTGATGGAAGAGTTGAAACTGGTTTACGTTTTTGCATCTAATACATTTTTTATGTAGTTTGACTGAAGTCAACTGTATAGCCAAAGGTATGGGGACACCTAGACATCATACTCATATGTGCTTGCCGTACATCATTAATAGGATTTTTTACCCATTGAAGTGCATAGTAAAGACAAGAAAGATGTGGGCTAAGGAGGCTTTCTGCACAGGCAGCTTTCCAATTCATCTTATATTTGTCAAGTTAAGATCAGGGCTCCTTCAAAGCTTCAAGTCTTTTTTTGTGCAACCTTGGCAACCCATGTATTGTCCTTTTCATGCAAGAACAAATTCGGGCCCCTTAATTTTAGTGAACTAAAAATCTTCATACAAAGTAATTAATTAGTTTGTTCCCTGGTGGTCTAGTGGTTAGGGTGCGGCGCTCTCAACGCTGTGGCCCGGGTTCGATCCCCGGTCAGGGAACCAACCCCAGCCATTAGGGTTGCACAAAACCTTAGTGCCGGTCCCAAGCCCGGATAAATGGGGAGGGTTGCATTAGGAAGGGCATCCAGCGTAAAAACATGTGCCAAATCAAACATGCGGATGATCCGCTGTGGCGACCCCTAATGGGAAAAGCCGAAAGAAAGTAGTAGTAGACTAAGTAATTAGTAAAATACATACAAAGACATCCCAGCCACATAGCATTGTGACAAACACATAGAGTAATGCTCAGGTGTTCACATACTGTTCGCATACTTCTTGGAAATTAGTGCAGCTCAGGTAGCAGCCAAACATTGAGCCAAAATAACTTACTAGTTATGAGAATGTCTTTTTTTTCTTATCTGTTTATTTATTTCCTGCTTTGACCAGACAGAAGTTAGTTGCTGACTGTAAATAGGCTCTTTGTTTCCTGGTGAAACCATGCCAAAAGCTCAGCAGTAGAAGAGTGAGGGTTTTGATGTATGGAATGGGGATATTGTATGTTGTAGTGCCTGGTAAATTGTTCATTATCTCAAGTGGTTGCTATGACGTAAATTGTAGAAATTATTGTAAAGTTTATTGTATCATTCGATACAATACTTGACTTGACTTGATGTCTGTAGCATTATGTACTACCTACATTATCTGATACTGTAAGAATGTCATGTGCATGTTTTGTTGAGAAGTTGAAGAGGCTGTGATAACGCTTGATTGATGATTGTAGTCCCAGTTCTGATTTCTGGTGTTCAAATGAGTTTCAGATGTCATCAAGCCATTATAGAGGGTTGTTGTTGTTGTTTACTTTAGCTATCTTTCCGATTAGAAACATGTATATTAGCTCATCAGAGAGCCAGTGTTTTAGAAGTTCCCTAAAAAATATTTCTGCCAATCACTGTAAGCTTTTCTTGCTTATACCTCATAGCTGCAGTGCAGAACCAGATCCAAGATTCACACACTACATATCATATTTTTTTGGAATGTCTTTTTTTGTATTGGCTGAAGTACTGCTTTAAATATCACTGAAGATGCATTTCGAATCGATTACATTTTTTTAAGCGTTTACATATGAAACGGGAAAAAATACTGTACGGCATGACTGATAGCCCTGTTCAATGTTTGTACTCAATTTACCTGTAACTCTGTATTTGTGTTGTATCATTGTTGTGTCGTTCAGCAACATGTGACCTGTTGTATATACGGTTACTTTTGTCAATCTTTTGTCTATGGAATAAGAATGTGATGATATTGTATACGCTGAAATGTGAATTTTGAAAAAGCAGGTCGAGTTTCTCAGGCTTTTAGGTGTGGATGATCCTTGGGGAGGCTTGCTGTTTTGGGAGTTAACTTCAACCATGCTCATTTGAATCTGAACACAATAAAGTGGAGAAACGGCGTTATCTTATCCTGTATTTCATTTTTACAGAGTACGCTTCACTGTTTCGCTCTCCTAATTATATAGATTTTTTTTTTAAACAAACAAGGCAAAGGTCTGACTTGCCTACTCTGTCTGGTTAGTTACAACTGGTACATAACAATCAAATCGCTTTATGACCTGAACAGCCGTGTGAAGTTTGCAGACTACGTGGCAGTTGCATGGTCAAATATATTATGAGAAAATGTTTTCACAATGTCTCAAAAATTCTTCCTTTTTTATTGTATTTTGGATCCTAAACAACAGACAACAAGCTAGCTGCTACAGTACCTTTGACTTAAGCTCAATAACTGGCTAGCTAAAAAAAATAAGTGTTTTTTTATTCAACATTAAATGTATAACATTCAGTGTAAGAAAAGGCTACACTACAAGTAAGTTTATAGTGACAGTGCAAACAAGAGTGTTCAAACTAAGAAAGAGGTATTAATGTGACTAGTACATAGCCATCATTCGAATATGAACCGTGTCATGTAACGAACAGAAAGTGGATACAATTGCAAAAATATTAAATAAAGTGCACACATACAAAACAAACACAATGAAACGAAACCAGGATAAAGACAAGAGGTACAGCAAATTGTACACCTACTGTATATTTACTGATCAGGTACAACATTATGACATTATAACATTATGAGCGGTGACGTGAATGACACTGATTATCTCTTCATCATGGCACCTGTTAGTGGGTGGATTTTGTTAGGCAGCAAGTGGACATTTTGTCCTCTAATTTGAGGTGACGAGTTTGACAAGGGCCATATTGTGATGTCTAGAGGATTGGGTCAGAGCATCTCCAAAACTGCAGCTTTTGTGGGGTGTTCCCAGTCTTCAAACAAACCTAACCAAACCAGGTCAGTATTATGCAAACCAAACCATACCTGGCCAGTATTATCAAAAGTGTTCCAATGGAGGAAAAGTGGTGCACCGGCCACAGGGTGATTGATGCACGTGATGAGCGAAGGCTGGCCCGTGTGGTCCGATCCAACAAGCGAGGTTAACAAAGTTAATGCTGTTAATGCTTCACAGGTCAGAACTGTTTTAGCAGCAAAAATGGGGCCGACACAATATTATGCAGGTGGTCATAATTTTATGCCTGATCAGTGCCTATAAAGTTATGCCTGGTACAAGTGCTAATTACTAGCAACATGATTCCGGCGCACAAACAGACATGACATGTCCCTGTGACAGAGTGTCTGATGAAATATGTTGTTCTTGACAATTTTCTTTTAGCTAGCTAACTTTACAACCTTAATAATGGGAGCAAAGAAATTTGCAAAAATTTAACTCAGTGCAACTAGTGGGTCAGTTCAGGGCTGTTTGGGATAAAGAAAATAAAAACTAAACAAAGCTATACATACACATGTAACCCTCTTTTTAAACCCAAAAGGTTACAATTTTATATATTTT
>JAAIIK010000023.1:3768532-3781121 GCA_014706435.1 Silurus glanis
TCATAAAACATTGGAAACAAAGCACATTTTTAAAGGTTCCTACACACAAATAATTTAAAGTTTAATATGAATGAAAAATGTACATGCTTCACTTTCCATTCATGGACTGCCTTCACTGGATTTGATCGTTACTATAGTTGCTATATTTCTGAAAACAATTGAAGTTTATTGATACCTTTGAGCAGAGATTCTTATTACATGAACAGGATTTGGCAGATGCATTTATCCAGAGTGACATAAATTTATAAAACCCTCACGAGAAAAAATAAATCAAGGACCGTGACGTCGGAGCGACGTGGGGCCGCCTTCCCGTGGGCTCACCACCTGCAGGAGGGACCGTAAGGGACCGGTGCTGAGAGGATTGGGCAGCAGTCGAAGGCGGGGGCCTTGACGACCCGATCCCTGGACACGGAGAAGTGTCTAGGGAATCTGCTTAGACTGCTGCCCCCGCGACCCGAATACGGATAAGCGGGAGAAGATGAATGAATGAATGAACATAAATTTATCTCATTCATACAACTGAGCAGTTATTGAGCTTCAGCAACATCATATTTATTACATTAAATAATCTTCTTCTTCTTCTTCTTCTATTACTTTCGGCTGCTCCCATTAGGGGTCGCCACAGCAGATCACCCGTCTCTATACCTCCCTGTCCTCTACATCTGCCTCTTTTAAACCAACTACCTGCATGTCTTCCCTCATCACCTCCATAAACCTCCTCCTTCCTGGCGGCTTCATTCTTAGCATTCTCCTACCGATATACCCCATGTCCCTCCTCTGCACATGTCCAAACATCTCAATCTCGCCTCCCTCACCTTGTCTCCAAAACGTCCTACATGCGCTGTCCCTCTAATAAACTCATTTCTAATCTTGTCCATCCTCGTCACTCCCAATGAAAATCTCAACATCTTCAGCTCTGCTACCTCCAGCTCCACCTCCTGTCTTTTACTCAATGCCACTGTCTCTAATCCATACAACATCGCAGGTCTCACCACACTCTTTTCACTCTTACAGATACTCTTCTATCACAAATCACTCCTGCTATCACTCTTCTCCACCCACTCCACCCTGCCTGCACTCTTTTCTTCACTTCTCGAACACACTCTCCATTACTTTGCACTGTTGACCCCCAGATACCTGAACTCCTCCACCTTCTCCACCTCTTCTCCCTGCAACCGCACAACTCCACTACCCTCCCTCTCATTCACACACATGTACTCTGTCTTACTCCTACTGACTTTCAATATTACATTAAATAATGTAATAGCTAGTCCCTAGGGGAATATTTTGTTCCAAAACAAGTTAGAAAGGTACAACATTCCAGATTCAGACGTGAAAGGTACATTTTTGTACCTTTGAATTTTTTTATTTGTTTGTTTGTTTGTTTGTTTGTTTGTTTATGCATGCATCTACCCAAAGGACCAAAATGAATGGAACAGTATCCTGAGGTTGCTTTTAATAAGGTACACTTTTGTGCCTTCATTGCAACGTGGACAATTGTTCAAGTGTTCCTTGGTGTACAACATTGCCCCTTGAATGGTACAAAGGTAGAAGGTACAATTTTGTACCTATTGGAAGTACAAAATTGTACCCTTCAGGGTAGCACCCCAGGAACGAACACTTGTACCTTAAAAGGTACAGTTTCTTTCTGAGAGTAAATATATTCTTCTATTTAAATGAAAAGGATTATACCTACTTTTTTTTATAGGAAACGTATTTGCACATATAACTATGTAATTTTCAGTTCTTGCTTCAACAGCTCCAGGAATTTTAAACACCTACCAGCACGGGTGAAAAAAATTCTTTACGCCCACAGAGACCTGGCTTTAAAGAAGCCAAATCCTTTTAAGGCAATTAGATTCTCATTAAAGGCGGTTTGAGGATTTAGGGTGAAATAAATACAGCAACAGATCAATATGTGTGTCTCACATATACTCCGTTCTACAGTTATTCATCATGCGTTTTATTCGTCACATATACGTTAGAGCAGCGGTCCCCAAACTTTTTGGCGCCACGGACTGGTTTAGTGTGCCGGTACCGGTGCCGGTCCACAGCCCAGGGTTTGGGGACCACTGTGTTAGAGTACAGTAAAATTCTTTCTTCACATATCCCAGCAGTGTTAGACTACTGAGATCAGGTCAGCCATGATGCAGTGCCCCTGGAGCACAAAGGGTTAGGGGCCTTGCTCAGGAGCCCAAGAGTTTCAATCAAGAGCTTGTTTGTAAGATGGTTTAGACAGGCGCAAAAAATTACTCATTGAGACAATACAGAATTGTGGAAATTTCCATGAATGATTATAGGAACATATAAAGTCATGTTTCTTGATGGGAAAATTGGAGGGAAAAAATGCAAGTGTTAAAAAGTGCATTCATTCTCATACAGGGTGCAACTGCACATTTGCTGAGAGGTATATAAGATCATGGTTGGTGCCCTTTCTCCCCTCCCAAAAAAAAAGGGGCAAATACAATACACTGCATAACATGCAATGGCGCCCCCCCTATGTGCGGCACACCTGTGCACTGCAGATACTGCATACCCCATTTTCACATCTCTTCCAAACTGGCTTCATATTGAAAAGAAACATGCTAATATATTATTACATTTACTGTTAGATGCAATGAGCATTCTAAAAACCTTAAAACCAAATAGATGTCTATGGAACATAATAAAGGATGAATCGATTCAATTGATGAAATGTATATATCTAATTCTAATATCTGAATCTTTTCTAGAATCATGGCAGGACATGAGAGTATCTTGATCATCGATCATACATATTTTTTTTCTGTGAAATAAAGGCATGTAAAATTTGAGCAATTGTGTACATTTAATTCCTGCCTGCCTGCGAAATGTATGTAATTGGTGTGTGGGGGATGTATCTTCACATTTCTCTGTCACATTCTGTCATGAAAAAGCTTCATGGATGACTGGATAATTAATATAATACAACGTTAGTCTCTCTCACACTCTCCTCTCTCTTTCTCTCTCTCTCTCACACACACACACACACACACACACACACACACACACACTCGTAATGTATATTCACATACATTTTGGAGCTTAATTGGTTTCCAAGAGTGTACAAGCTTCATTATGTTCTTAATGAACTGCCGGTTTTAAAATTTTAATAAACAGCTTGTGATGCACACATTAGTGTGTATGAATAGTGACGCATGAATTGGTTAAGACTTATTTCCTCTCTAAGAGGTCTCTTACCATCAATGTCCTTCAATTAATCATGAGTCATTAAAGGCACACAACCGAAATCCGGGTATAGCATTAGTCCAATTATCAGATCAAATATAAGATTCACTGATCTATCACAGTAACAAGGATGCCGAAAGACTCAATTTCTCACGATCCCCTGACACAGGATCCCGAAACCTGTCACATCATCCCCAATCCTGTAAAATGATCGCCAACTTCTGTAACAGGATCTTCAGCCCTTTTATATCATCCCCAGGCCTGTAACCAGATCCCCAGCCTGTTACATGATCACCGGCACTGTCACATGATCATCAAGATCAAGCAAACGCCTATAGCCTACTGATCATTCAAACACAGTTTATCTCGCTCCAATTTGCATCTGCACCTCTTTGTTTGGACTTATGTTGGTTGTTTTGTTGTTCGCATTGTCTTGTTAATTCCTTTTTGTCTATCACTTTGAATATTGCCAAGCCGTTTTGTTCAGCGCTTCCTTTTTTTTTTTTTAGCAAGGCATGATCACAGGATAATACATATATATATATATATATGCATGGCACAATGACAGTGATTTCAGTATGCCTTTTTGTGCCAGTTCAAAACTAAAGGTCAAGTGTAATGTATACATTGTTTCATGTGGATGAAACACATCACAATTATGCACTGAATATCGGCATGACTGCGATTTGGCACAGTTGCAAGCATGATACTAGGTTCATTCAACAGTTCTAAGAAATATTGTGTAAGAAAGATTTTTTCAGGGGACCTGCACTGGGGATGAGCCTGCTGACTAAAAATGTAAAAAGTTGTAAATTTTTAATTAATAATATATAATAATATTTTTGTTATAATTAAAAAATAATGTTAAGGTTTGCATATAGTTGTAATTCATTAAGATAAAAATCTGCATTTATTTAAATTAGACGTGACGTGTCTTTTTGCTGCCCTTGGTTTCGATTGGTTGAAGAGATAAAGAGATATCATAAACTTGCATTTCCTTTATGACAAATAAGAATTGTCTCAGCTATAATATATAAACCACACCTTCATCTAACTTTTTTACCTTCACCAGGTTGAAGCAAACAACCAGGAAGTGGAGAGAGGGTGTAGTTTTTATCAGGTAAAGCTAGCTAATTTGTTGTTTTCCAAACATGAGTGACAAGAAAATAGTAAAGCTAAAACTCTGCCTGATAATTAGCATCCCTCCATTTAGTAATCTTTTGGACAAAAGAAGAAACCTACAGCCTCTTTTTTTTACTATTTCTCTAATGCTTCCAGAGCTCATGAATTCAGGATTGAATTAAAGTGGATGTGGCGCACAATGAAATTACACACCACTAGAAGGAAATTCTGTTTCAGACTCCCATATTACTTCATACTCAAAGCTAAAATTGGCTTTTGGACAATTTGTAATTGGTTTGAATTTCTTTTTCTTTAATCAGCCATGGTGTTGGCACTATGTGTGTGTGTGTGTGTGTGTGTGTGTGTGTGTGTGTGTGTAACTAGTGTTTTATTGCTTCTTTTGTAATTATAGTAATTTGTCTATTTGATGGTGTTTTTGCAGTTCAGTCCACTGCTGTAGGGTGTTTTTGGAGTTACTGACTGTCTAGGGCTTATTATTACTAATGAAATTTCAACTAAAGGCAAGCTACATAACTATTCCTTCAATGTGCTTCTTGTAAAAAAAAAAATATATATAGTGTACTTAAATTTAGTTATTGTCTACTTAAACTATATGCAGACTGCATATGTTAAGTTTATTGTAATACTTTATACTTTTCTTACTTATACTTCACTTTATATCTTTTTTTTGCCAAGATACAGTAGTTTAGTTCCAATTTTCCATTATAATAACCTTCACTCTTCTGGGTAGGTGTTCCACTAGATTTTGGAGTGCTGCTCATTCAGGCATACATGGCATGCATGGCATTTCATTTCAGAGGTGTTCAGGGTTGAGTTTAGAGCCACATGTAAAGTATATCTTGAGTTTTGGTCTCCTAGTTTAAGTGAAGTGAAAATGTATTGCTACCTCACTCAAGGACATCATGTTTAATTGTGTGCTTCCAATGTCTTTATATTATGGGGGAAGTGGTAGTTCAGTGGTAGTTCAGTTCAGGCACTGGGTTACTAGGCCCCAGTGTTGACAAGCTGCCATTCTTGGCCCGTGAGCGAGGCCCTTAATCCTCTGTGTTCCAGGGGTGCTGTATCATGGCTGACTCCAGTTTCCTAACATCACTGGGATATGCAAAGAAAGAATTTCACTTTGCTGTAAAGCACATGTGACAAATGTAAAGTACCTTTCCTTCTTTCTTTCTTTCTTTTATTAATGTCCTGACACACTGCATAAATTTGTTCAGGAATGATTTAAGGAAAATGACAAGGATTTCAAGATGTAGACTCCAATTCTTTTGCGTTGTGTGCAGCAAACATGTCCGATTTAAAGAGGTTCAACCTTGCAACTTACACGACAGCTATTGGTGCTAAATATCTATATATCTGATGCTAGATCAATCCCTGGATTGGTCAGAGTTGTTTTGGTAGCACAAGGGAGACCTACACCGTGTTTTGCAGTTTGTATTAAAATGAAATGCTTTTTCCCTGCATAGTTTGTGTTGATCGTCCTCCAGCACCTCGTCAGGTGTTTCTCACTACAGAACCAACACAGGCTGAAAAAAGTTCTGTTCTGTGTATAATCACACATGAAATGAGAGTCATTTGTAAAAATAGATCTTTGCTGTAGCCTTGTCCCGACAACAGTGGCTGAGTTATTCTTAGTCTGAATGTGTTGAATGATATATGAGAACAGAAAAAGCCTGGCACCTCCCCTGCATTGTTTACAGGACCAGGTGTAGTCAGTAAAGGCTTATAAATAACACACACTCACAACAAATGGCCTTGTCTGGTGCTATGCTGTTTTTATATCTAAATCGACTCGGAACAGTGACACTTAATGAGACAGCGCCAGAGCTGCAGCTCCTTTACAAAGCCTGCAAATGATTAACGGCTCCTAGAATTAAAAACGGCCCGAGAATGGGATTGTGGGTAAAGGTATATTTTTAAAATGCATGGGCTCTCTTAAAATAATGATGTAATATGTTTAGCATATTGTATTTTTATTTTTAGCATATACAAATGCATTCTTGGGGGTTGAAAGCTTTATCTAGCACCCTAAAGGATTCGTTGTTGAAAGATTTATGATCAAACTCTTGATGTCACCCAAATGAGGATGGGTTTCCCTTTTGAGTCTGGTTCCTCTCAAGGTTTCTTCCTCATAACATCTAAGGGAGTTTTTCCTTGCCACAGTCGCCATGGCTTGCTCATCAGGGATAAATGCACACCATTCACCTTGACTGTTGTTTTCTGTAAAGCTGCTTTGAGACAATGTCTGTCGTGAAAAGCGCTATAGAAATAAACTTGACTTGACTTGACTTGACTCGTTTAGCCCCTATGGAGCAACGTATAAAGTTTAATATAGAACAAATATTTTCCCTCTCAGAAAACTCGGAGAAACTAGCAAATAAAAAAAATGCCTCAAATAGTTGAGTTGTTACCTCATCGCAAATAAATTGTATAACCAACTGTTTTCTATTGTATTATGACATTATGTAGTCTGTAACAATTATGGCAAACATTTTTTATCAAGAATCGATCATTTTCATTTCCATCATTTACTTATTTACTGACTAAGTGAATTTTGAATTCAGATTCTATGATTTAATTATGTTATTAGCTATTCTTGTTATCTCTGCTAGCATGCAGCAGCAGGGCAAAATTAATAAAGGGACACTAAATATGCTTCCGCTAATAAGTGCTGAATAAATCAGCATCCTGCTAAATACATGCTTTAGCTATCTCATAGCTAAAGAATAACAATTGTATAACCCACTGCTTTCTATACAAACTACATCCACAGGTACAAGTGGTTCTTGATTTCAAAATGGCCACCACTAAAGTTTAGCGAAACGGTAGTGGCAGTCATTTCAAACAAATTTCAAAAGGTTTCCACAGTTGTTCAACCTGAGCTAAGATCACTGGTTTAGCTTTTAGCTCATTATCCATAACTTCAGTTCTCCTTTTGTTTAATGGAACAGAAGGAAGTCTGGAAGACAGACGGATTGCAGAAACGGGAAATAGATAATAGGAGCTTGTGTGTTTGATAAAAAAAATATTAAATAAAAACATGTTTCTCTCTATTTTTGTTGTCTTTCTGTCCTCTAGTCACCCTTTCCTCTAGTTCTCCTTTCATCCAGTCTTGTTTCTTTTATCCCACCTGTTTTTCCTCTGGTCCTCTTCCTCTGTCTTCTTTTCACTGAAAGAACGAGGGTTTATAAAGGTATTTGTAATGGAAACCATTCATATTAACGTACTGGTTTTCCTGAGCTGTTGAATTTTTTTCAGCAGGTGTGCATTGAATAGTCCCTTACAGCTGTGGCAGCCATTTTTAATCAAGAATCACTTCAAAAATTACTTTCATTATATATCGTTAATTAAACATAAATTCTGATGTGCATTTGATCATGTTTGGCAAGCAAGCGTCTGTTAAATTTTATAAGACCATACTATATACTATATATACTATATATCCCAGCAATGTTTGGAAGCTGGGGTTAGAATGCAGAGTCAGCCATGTTACAGCACCCCTGAAGTGCAGATGTTTCAGGGCCTTGCTCAAGGGCCACAAGATTGGTCATTCTAGGGCTTTAAACCCTGACTTTCCAATCAGTAACCCAAAGCCTTAACCACTGAGCTACCACCTTCTTACAGATAAAATCAAAGGCAGCCATTTTCATTCCTTCATGTACTTTTTGCATTCATCATTTACATAAATACTACATTTTAGGTAGATTCCTACCTCCTTAGCCAGGCTGTTTAGCTGGCATCTGAGGATTTATGAATGCAGTTTCTATGTAGAAGTGGAAATCTAATAAATTGACATTTGGACACAAAGCACGTCTTTAGCCGGGAGCTCAATCTCAGGACAGGGAACGATTGAGTAAATCTAGACAGGAAAAACCCTGCTGTTATTCATCACACACCATGTGCTACGCAGAGTAATCCTGTCCTAATCCCGATGCACAACTGTATTGCCAGTCAGACAGGCCCAGAGCTGGTGTTCGCTTTAAATCCCCCATACTCACAGAAGTATTCGCTGTCTTGTCCCATTGTGTCATCTGTAAGTCTATCCGGACAATTCGAATTGACCCGTGCATTTTAGACCTTGGTCTATATTTACTACCATGAGGTGGAGGCCGCTTAGTTCACACTGCATTCTGCCAGTGAAGGACACTGTCTGTCTAGTGGGGTCACCCTCTTTTTGCAACTCTCCACACACACTTACACAGAGGGGAAAGGGACAGAAAGAAGCGAAATAAAAAGAGAAGGACACATTGTGGATCTAATATTCCTGCGCACTTGCTCCTGATAAACGTGAGTTACATTTTAATTTGTCATTCTCTTTCCCAAGACACGTACTCTCGGAGTAGCATTCATCTTAATGACCCTGAAATGATTAACCTTCTGTAATGACAGACATGAACATAAATATTGCATGTCTCCTCTAATTGGTCGAAACATGTCATTGTCTTATTATAGGTCATTAATTTCATATTACAATGATGTCAAATAACGATTAGCAATATTGTTCTAATTTTAATTCAAAATACTACAGATTACAAAAACGTCCAAAAAAGAGATTATGATTTGAAGAGATAAAAGTGTAAGTGAAAACAGCTAATGAAATAAATCAAAAAGCTCCTCAAGGCAGGCCAAGTTCAAGCAAAACTGAACACATCCAGACATCCAAAAAAAAATTCAAAACGAGCTAAAATGGTACAAATTATAACTCCACCCCAAACCCTAATATTAACCGCCATAACTTTTTTCATACAATTTTAATTGTAACAAAAATAAATACATTTCAAGGTTTAAATCATTCATTGTGTAACATTCATTATTATAAATCACAAATAGGTTATTACACATTGTAAAATTAGCAACATAAGCATCACGTTCTATGAAAATGCAAGTAGAAGTGGAGTAGATGGGCATCGTATGTATCATTTGAGCTTATACACATTACATCCCAACCACAATCACTTATCCAAATGAATGAATAAATAAATACACATGCACACAATATAAAATAAAGGGGGAGGGAAACAATAAAAAAAATGTAAATAGACAGAAGGTATGGTTTCACTAGGCTTAAAGCAAGTGCCATTTCTTAAAATAAGGTATTTTAGCCAGAACATCTACTTTGTTCTGTCAACATTCTTGGGTGCCTTTATCTGATGTTTTGGGTCATTATGCTGTTAAAGTTCCCATGCTGAGCTCCTCAGGAATGGTATGACAGCCTTGCGATATCATTGTACCGTGCACAAGTTCAAGATTCCTGTGGCAGGTGCAGGAAAGCAGCCCCAAAACATAATATTTCATGTTTCTCAGTAGGTTTCATGTTTTCTTTGAAAGCTTCGTTTTTGCATCCATGAACGTATCTGCATCCATGCCTTGCCAAAAAAACTACAGTTTGGTCTCATCTGTTCAAAGCGCATTCTCACAAAAGCATCATGGCCTGTCAGTATACATCTGAGAAAATTTGAAAGAATTAGTCTGAAACATCATAATAATTCAATTATTTTTACTTCAATTCAAGGACTACGAACAAATTTGTATGTCTGTATGGATTCTGGAAGCGTACGTATAAGTACATTGATATTCACCTTGTACATGGAATTAGTATCAAAGCAACTTTTAAAGAAAATGAATCAATACATTCTGACCAATCAGATTTGATAATTGAACATTAACTTCCTTTCGGCTTCTCCCATTAGGGGTCGCCACAGCGGATCATCCACATGTTTGATTTGGCACATGTTTTTACGCTGGATGCCCTTCCTAACGCAACCCTCCCCATTTATCCGGGCTTGGGACCGGCACTAAGAGTGCACTGGCTTGTGCAACCCTAATGGCTGGGGTCGGTTCCCTGACCGGGAATCGAACCCGGGCCGCAGCGGTGAGAGCGCCGCATCCTAACCACTAGACCACCAGGGACCCTTGATAATTGAACATTACTGTGGTAAATAATATGGTAAATTGTATACTATTAAATATTAAAGGTACATGCCAACCACAATAACAAGAATCATATACTGGTGGCCTTTTAGACATGAGAGGCAGGAGAGTGGAATTTGATTTAAAATATAAAACAAATTAATTGATAATGAATAAAAACCAGCATTTTTTATTTTATATCTCAAAGTGTACTTTTTCCTTCTATATGAAACCGCTCGCATAGCTTTACAGATCATATTCTGAACAAACCCAAAATTTGATTCAAGACCATGTCTTGAGATCTCTAGCATCACAAGACAAATCACACTTCTTCAACCTGAAGAGTTTATCACAATTTCAGTCATAAATCTTCCACCAAAACGAGGCTATTTTATCCCCTGTTCATTCCAGTGTAGTGTATTTTCAACTCCCTGATAGTTTTGTGCACTAGATTAAACAATATAAAGAAATCCAACAGGACAATAGGAAGGGGGGAAAAAAACACTCAGTTTGTGATAGTAATACAAGCGGTGGCTGCGAGTTCACTGTAAATAAAGTCATTCCTCAAAAGTGGCCTAGTTCTGCTGAGCATATGCGTGTGAATGTTTTTCCCAGAGTGCCTCCTGTGATAAATGATTTCGAGATCACAGTGGGCAGCATGCAGACCCGAACTAATGAAGTATTATTCACTCAACAGGCCACAAAGGGGCGTTTAAGGGGGTTTCTAACTCTGTCTCCTCTGGTTCTGTCTTCTATCCTCAAATCATGTTCTTTGTAATAGTGGCTGATGTTGTAATATTTTCATTTTATGTCGCAATGTCACATTAATTATAAACCGAATTATCTCTTCATCATGGCCAACTGTTAGTGGGTGGGATTTATTAGGCAGCAATTTGTCCTCAAATTCGACGTGTTAGAAGCAGGAAAAATGGTCAAGTGTAAGGATATTAGCAAGTTTGACAAGGGCCACATTGTGACATCTAGATGACTGGGTCAGAGCATCTCCAAAACTGCAGCTCTTGTGGGCTGTTCTTGGTCTGCAGTGGTCAGTTTCTATCAAAAGTGGTCAAGGGAAGGAACAGTGGTGAACCGGCGACAGGCACGTAGGGAGCGAAGGCTGATCCATGTGGTCAGATCCAACAGACGAGCTCCTGTAGCTGAAATTGCTGAAGATGCTGTTAATGCTTGATGGGTCTCGACTCTTTTGGCAGCATAAGGGGGACCAACACAAATATTAGGCAGGTGGTCATTATGTTGTGCCTGATAGGTGGCCATAAAGTTATGCCTGGTCGGTGTATGATCACTTATTCTTTGCAATGTTACATGATAAAAGGAATGTCTTGTCTCTTCTCCCAATATAATTGTCCACATTTGAAAATAACAATCTCTATATAATTTACTAAGTAACCCTATTTTCATACAATAATGTAAAGGTGCTTTTTACTTGTCACATGTACATTACATTGACATATTCTTTCTTTGACTATCCCAGCACTGTTGGAAAGCTGAAAGCTGTTCATTTGAAAGAAAATACACAGACGTTCAAAAATTCAATAATGCTTATGAACTTGTTTTTAAAACCACTCACAGATCCGTTACAGCTACCCAAAAAGTCATTTAGAAAAGCTAGGCTAAACGCACTTTGCTAGCTGTATAGTGTAGCATTTACTTTTTGCTTAGTTATTTCCAAAGTATCTGCACTACATACTTCACAACATTAGCAATGAACAGTATGTATGTTTATACAACTACCTCAGAAATTACATTATAAAAAAAAATGTAAAGTGCATTGAGTTTCTTTTGGGGAACTTTCAAAGGTAGAATCTCAGAACAAAGAACTTTTTTTAATTTTGTATTTTTGGAAGCTATGAATTATGTTAAATACTTGCAATTTAGGATAAGTGTTATAACGATGAAAAAGAAAAAGGATGAGAAATGGAAAATAAAACATTTTATGCAGAGATGTAATTAAACCAGGGATACAGTAGCTTTGCCTTCCAGTGCATCCATAAATGAAACTTTAACTTCATTTTGATTTCATTAGCCGCTGCTGCCACTGCTCAATGCTGACGTGTGAATTTTCCGGGAGTGAAAATAGACCCATATATATATATATATATATAGTACATATATATATATGTACTAGCTGAAAGTACCCGTGCTTCGCTACGGAAGGCAGAACGCTAAGCAATATGGCAATAAGCAGTAAGCACTGAGCAGGACTGGATGATCAGAGATCAGAACGTAACGTTAACAAATAACGTACTACCCCTTTGTAGTACCGATACAGGGCAAACTACTTTGAAAATAATTTTTATCGTGCATCTAACAT
>JAAIIK010000023.1:3785651-3798489 GCA_014706435.1 Silurus glanis
TCTGTCTGTCTGTCTGTCTGTCTGTCTGTCTGTCTGTCTGTCTGTCTGTCTCTTTGTCTGTCTGTCTGTCTGTCTAGCTCCATATATGCCTGGCAGTCTTCTTTCCATTCTATATCTATATATTTCTTTTTCATTCAAACTGTCCAATTTTTTTTGTCTGTCTCTGTCTGTCTTTCTCCATCTGTGTCACTGACTCTCTCATTCTCTCTCACTCTCTCTCTGTCTCTCTCTCTCTCTCTCTCTCTCTCTCTCTCTCTCTCTCTCTAATGCCATGTACTGCACCTCTGGGCACATTAATATGACTTAAGCATACATAGTGCCTCAGCCGTAAGCTTTTGTAACAACAGCATGAAGATGAATTACTCGATTAATTAAAGAAGAAGAAGAAGCCTGCTGTCTGTTCTCAGCTTTCCAGAGCGTGTTACCGGCTTACACACCTTCACATTTCATTAAGGAATCTTTCAGTCTTTTAGACAACAGCAATACAACCTCAAAGCTCTGGTGTAATCAGTGGTCAGAGTTCAGTTTAAAGCATCAACCTGAGGAGAAGATCGCAGCTCCATCTCCTGGACTCAAGTGGAAAATTCACTCTGGCCTGCAGGGAGAACGAACACGTACAGAGCTTATTTAATGAGATGCATCTATTTAAGTAAGTGTATTCTATCTAGGTTAGTTCCCTGTAAGGGTGCAAAGCCAAATCGTGACACATATTACTAATGGCGCTGCTGAAGGTTTTGTTAAATCGGCTCTTCTGAGAACACTTGAACGTTGTGTGTGTGTGTGTGTTTGTGTGTGTACTTATATACATTTAGCTGTATTCTTTAATGCTGTGCTGTTATTTGTATCAGGTGATCGATGCCCTGCTGCAGGTACCAACTGGCAAAGAAGCATTGCTCCCAAATACGAAACAAAAATTCATTATTTTATCTACAACATTATTTCATTAATATTATTAGACATTTATATTATTATAACACCTTATTATTAAGAGGCATTTATACGAAAAAAACATATTACAGTAATAATATTATAAGAAAATATTGTATAAAGACTTTATTACAAATGTAATAAATTTGCAATTTGTTTTTATAATTTGCAAACAGAAATGAAGGAGCAGAACAGGTACACAAAAAAGTGATCAATCGTGAACAGTAAGGCTTTGTAAGTCAAACCTCACCAGAAGAGTTTGTAAATAGAAGTCTTTTTGTTTGTGTGTGCTCAATCAGAAGATTGGAGATGCAAAACAGGAGACGGTGTTTGTGATTTAGAAATATGAAGTTTTGCGGCGGCCATTTTGGGAGGCCGCAGTCGTTCTTGGGATCTGGAGTTCCCAACTCACAGCGGTCTGACAATCTTGATATTGCACCCCATCCCTGATTGTAGTTTTTATCAAAATCTACGAAAAGACAAATATAAAAATGATCATTCGCTATATGTACATCTAGTAGTTTTCTATTATTTTTTGGTCTATCGTGCTATCCGTGAGAGACCGGGAAAATCAGACAAACTAATAAGTTGTGTGGCAAATACAAATCCGCGATAAACCGTAAAACCGTAAAACCTGTATGTTATGTCTGACGTACATCTGATGGTGATGAATATTTAAAAGTAATTTTTAAAAAAAAGACATTGCCCCACATCATTACCCGAATTTAGTACTGGGTTTAAAAAAAAGAAACAGCGCATATTCTTATGCATGTTGGTGTTATCATTTTAAAAAGGTGTTACAGTTTAACAGTTACAGTACACACGTTTTTATTTTGACACCAGATTAAAATATAAATGATTTAAAATTATAAATGAAACATTGCTACATCAGATTACGAAAAAACTTGGTGAATAATACTTGTTACATGTCCATATTACTATTATTATCGCTATTTCAAGTTAGATGGGGTTGACTTTCTGGTTTCTGGTGGCCAGTTGTTGGAAGCTGCTACTGAACAGCTCTGTTGCTGAGTTCAATTGTAAATCCTTTCTATAAAAACATCTGGCAAATGTATAAATGTAACAGTAATTTATCAACACCTCCTTAATTAAAATCTCTAGATCGTTCGTTTAGGACCCTTTAGGACCAATTTCATTGTTGTTTCTTTTGTGGTGTCGTCTCCTAGTGATGAAGAGGCCTCCCTGGCTGAGTTCTATCCCATCATCCCGGGTGACATCATGTCTGTCAAAGAGATTCTGACAGAGCCAAAGTTTCCACGCCACAGGACATGGTACTGTAACACCTCATACACAGCCAAAATGAAGAATTATATTCTATTGCTGATCTGTAAAGTTTTATACTTATTGTGTTGATTCTAAGACATTATAATATTATAATATATGCTACCTCACAACAAATAACAAATCTATTCAATCAAGAATACTATATTTGAAAATTCATGCTACATATTATATGATGTATTACTCCAGCACAGCTTATAGTCTGTAAAAAGGATGTAAGTATGCATGCAGATTCTATATACAGTATGTAAAGATGAATGTGGAGTCTCTATTGAGGATATGAGGATGAAGGAGGAGTCTGTATTGAGAATTTGAGGATGAATGAGGAGTATGGAGGATGTGAGGATGTGATGATGAATACGCATTCTGTAGATGATTTAAAGTTGAACGAGGAGTCTGTATTGAGAATCTGAGGAGTGTGGAGGATTTGAAGATGAATGAGGAGCCTGTATGAAGAAAGTGAAGATGACTAGTCTGTACTAAAAATCTGAAGGTGAATGAGGGGTTTATGGAGGATGTGAGGATGAACTAGAAGTCTGTATAGACAAATGAGTCTGTGTGGAGTATGTGAAGATGAATGTGAAGTCTGCATGGAGGATGCGAGGATGAAAGAGAATTCTGATTAGAGGATGTAAGGATGAATGAAGAGTTTGGAGGATGTGAGGATGTATGAGGAGTCTGTATTTCGGATATGAGGATGAATAGGGATTATGTATGGAAACTGTAAGGATCTATAAAGAGTATTCAATGAGGCTAAAAGTTTACAAATGAACATGTGTTTGTGTGTTCCATAGTTTAGTCTACACTCATTCATCTGATATGAAATTTGAGACTTGTTCTCCGTCTATCATTTTCCCTGTGCCGTTTTCTACCATAACTTCAAACTAATTAGAGAGCACATATACATTTCTGTGTGGGAGAGTAGAACAAGGTTGCACTACTTGAGTGAGAGCACGCGTGTGATGAAAGCCAGGCGAGGCTATTGGAAAGAGACTCGAGGGAGGAATGTGAACAAATCAAAGTGAATATTCAATCACATCAACAGCATCCTCCTATAAGCAGAAGACCGATCGCACAGCTCAAAGAGCTGATATGACGCACACACACAAGCTCACCTGAAATATCTCTTTACTTTCTTTTCTTATAATAACGCCCGTTTTGGCTCCAGATTGAAGCATTAAATGTGTTAGAACTGTTGTAATGAAGGTATACAAGATTTTATTCACTAATAAATCGGAATCGGTGAATTTAAACTTTTCATGCAAAGTTTTGCAGTAAGGTATCTATACTTTTTTTTTACTCAGGTATGATTTTCAGATACTCTTTACACCTTGGATACATTGGTTCCTATTATCATTTTTGTCACAAGACTAAATCTGCTTAATCAACTCAGTTTATGTAAAAAGGCTCTAATATTACTCTCAGCACACAGATCTATTAATAGAATGATATTAATGAGTCAAACACTGATTGATATCTATTACAATTATCAAGAGCCCAAAACCTTCTTTTCAACGAATTAAAAAAAAAAAAATCATACAAATAAGGTCACGGGTGTTGTGGCGAGTTCGAGTCTGGAGTTTCTTCCATCATTTATTCTTCTCTAAATGTTCTGCTTGCTGTTAAACTGATGCTGAATTGCATGTTGGTGATGAGTAGATACACCATGCGCCAATCAAAACAAGTTCAAAACAGAGCGTGTGCTCGACCCTGATTGGTGGCTTGTATTGAAATCTTCAGTACATACTTTAAATGTAGTGAAGTCAAAATAAATGTCTCCTCAAATTGTCTTCTCAAAGTACAGATTTTTAAAAAAAGCTACTTAAGTACAGCAATTGCTTTTACATTTACTTTGTTACTGTCCACCACTACATGGCACCGACAACCCTGCCACGGTCAAGGTCACTCTGAACACTTCTGTCCAAATGATTTAAAGCTCTTGACCTGTATCTGCATGGACCTGATGCTTCATATTCAGATCATTGCAAAAATAAGCACTTTTACAGGTGTTCCTATAAAGTGGTAGATGAGTATACTGCATATTATGCATTACGAGGACAAATATTTACAAAATTATTACAATTATTATAAAAGTTACATTTTCAATGGGTGTGGAAAAGCATTCTGTGTGTGGCACAATAAAAACCAATGCCCAAATATCCTCAAAGACATGAATAACTAGCATTATAGAATAAATTGAGAAATCAAAGCACTCTAAAGTGAGTGTTGTTCAAGTGTACACTTCAGCTAAAAATGTCTGAAGCCTCCTCCACAAGAACTCCTACTGCCGTCATTTCGGGGAGCGTTTCTCCACGTCTCCTTGGCTTTTCAAGGTAACGCAGGCCAATCTAGATTCAGAAGCATGCACTCGACGACCTCCTCGCGAGCTCTTCAGCGACAGGCGGAAAAATGTCACGCAGTGCACGTCTAAGCACAGAAAAGTTCAAGCAGCTTGAATCATCTTCGCAGTCTGTTTATTTAATGCAGGCAGAAGGAAAAAATATGGGTTTCTTGCATGGGAAAGAAACATGTTATAGTGTCTGTGGTTTTTGCTAGAGTATCCTTATAGTGTGTTTTTTTTTTTAATGGTGTCCCTCTGGTAAATGATTTAAAAAAGGAAATCACTGAGTCACTCATTAAATGACACGCAATGTAAATGGCGGTGTGATCTCTGGAGGGAGTGGTGTAAATCAGAGCTGAGCTGTGAATTATGTGTTAAATAAAGGTTGCTAAGAGCACAGATTTATACTGTCACTTTAGTAGTATATGTGTGGGGGCAAACTGCGTACTCAGACACATTATAAGGGTAAAAATAGAGATTCCCTATGCAACATATTATCACTTCAAACCTTTCATTAATCACTATTATTTTACATTATGCTTCCTCCTAAATATTATCCGGGTAAATAATTAATAATACACAGTAGGTGTAGACAGTATGGAAAGATGATAAAGAGGGATGAATGGGGAGTCTGTATGCATTATATAATGATGAAGGGATAATCTGTAGGGAGAATGTAAGGATGAATGTGAAGTATGTATTAAGAAGGTATAGAGGATGTAAGAATGGAATAAGAGTGTATGGAAAAGATGTGAGCATAAATGAAAAGTCTGCATTGAGGATTTGAGGACAAATTAGGAGTCTGTATGGAGGATGTAGAGATGATTGAAGAGTCTGTATCCAGGATGTGAAGATGAATAAGGAATTTGTATGATCATTATCATACACGGGGAGTACACAGAGAGGATTTACAGTAAGGATATAGGAGGAGTCTGTATGGTAATTATTATTAGTAGTACTAACAAATAGTACACTGTAGGTGTCGCAATTCAAGAAAAGACGTTTAAACTTTGAAAAGAAAAGTCAATCCTGAATGAGTTCTTTATAATCAACATAATCGTCATAATCGTACTGTAAACCTCCTTCGTCGACATGTTGGTCCAGTTACCCTTTGGTTAATGATTTCCTACCTTACCCACAATGCCAATCATTTCCTTGCTACCTGCTGATAATCAGCTTCCAAAGCTTCTATATACTGCAGGCAGTTTTCTCATGCTTATTATCTCATAAATCACTTACAAGCTGAGTAAAGTCTCTGCTGTAACACGATACAACTGCATTGCATTCTGGACTATGAGAAGTTTTGTGCCCAATGTTTACAGCAAAGTCTTCATAAGTTCTGTGGTGGATTTCCCATTGATGGATTTCCCGTTGCATGATGTACAACGCTGGAAAATGAATTTTGTGGAGATAATAGCAAAACCTGATCATTATTCATCATGTTTGAGGTCATTTACAAACTGCAAGAGCAATGTCACTTACATCATGGTTCCCATGGCGGAAAGCTCCACGTGTTCATGCTTGTTTTGGTCTCTACCTATTGTCATTTATATACAGGTGCATCTCAATAAACTAGAATATCATTAAAAAGTTGATTTATTTTTGAAATTCAATACAATATTGAAACTGGTATATTATATAGATTCATCACAAACAGACTGATATATTTTATGTGTTTATTTCTTTTAATTTTGATGATTATGGCCTACAGCTAATCAAAACCCAAACTACAGTATCTCAGATAATTTCAATACTTCAAAAAGTTCAATATTGGAGAGTCGTGGTGTCACACTCTAATCAGCTCATTAAATCCAAACACCTGCAAAGGTTTCCTAAACCTTTAAAAGGTGTCTCAGTCTCATTCAGGCTACACAATCATGGGGGAAGACTGCTGACTTGACAGTTGTCCAGAAGATGATCATTGACACCCGGCATATGGAGGGTGAGACACAAAAGGTCATCGCTAAAGAAGCTGCTGTTCACAAAGTGCAGTGTCCAAGCAAAGTTGAATGGAAGGAAAAAATGTGGTAGAAAAAGGTGAAGCGAAGCCCATTGAAGAATTTGGGGAGATTCACAAAGAGTGGACTGCAGCTGGAGTCAGTGCTTCAAGAGCCTCCACGCACAGACGTATACATGGGCTACAACTGATGCATTCGTTGTGTGAAGCCACTCCTGAACCAGAGACAACATCAGAGGTGTCTTACCTGGGCAAAGGACAAAAAGGACTGGACTGTTGCCAGTCGTCTTTTCAGATGAAAGGAAGGAAAATTTTGCATTACATTTGGAAAGAGAGGAGAGGCACAGAATCCAAGTTGCTGGAGGTCCAGTGTAAAGTTTGCACAGTCAGTGGTGGTTTGGGGAGTCTTGTCATCTGCTGGTGTTGGTCCACTGTGTTTTATCAAGTCCAAGGTCAGCACAGCCGTCTACCAGGAAGTTTTAGAGCACTTCATGCTTCCCTCTGCTGACCAGCTTTATGGAGATACTAATTTCATTTTCCAGCAGGATTTGGCACCTGCCCACACTGCCAAAAGCACCAACAGTTGGTTAAATGACCATGGTGTTGGTGTGCTTGACTGGCCAGCAAACTTACCAGACCTGAACTCCATAGAGAATCTATGGGGTATTTTCGAGAGGAAAATGAGAAACAAGAGACCGAAAAATGCAAATGAGCTGAAGGCCGCTGTCAAAGAAACCTGGGCTTCCATACCACCTCAGTAGTGCCACAGACTGATTACCTCCATGCCACGCCGAATTAAGGCAGTAATTTAAGCAAAAGGAGCCCCTACCAAGTATTGAGTACATATACAGTAATGAACATCACTTGAAATATATCAGTCTGTGTTTGATGAATCTATATAATATATACGAGTTTCACTTTTTGCATTGAATTTCTAAAATAAATCAACTTTTTAATGATTTTCTAATTGATTGAGATGCACCTGTATATCATCTATGTGTGCACCTGTTTTTATGCTTATTTCTTCATTAGTTTGTTTGTTTAAAACAAACAAACTGTGGATTAGTGTAATGCCTTATTATGCTTTGTCTGTTACGTCCAAGCCCTTGTTTCCTTCACATTCTTATTTCACTGGACACTACAGCAGTGGTTCATAGAATAGTTTTGTGTAATGTGACATTACAATGTAATTTCCATCTCAGGCAAGACAGTAAATGGCAGACTCAGTGCAATCATTTTTAAGCTTTTTTTTTTTGCCATTAAAATTGTCAGATTTTAGGATGTTTTGTAACATCGGTCCGGTTTAGTACATAGCTGTACTAAAAAATATCAGACCTATAACACCTGAGCTAAACAATAAATTGTCACTGATCCAAAGTTTTTCACATATGAAACATTTTGGCCAACTTTCTGGTGTACACGCTGCTTTCACTAACATTGAAATTCCAGTGTAAAGACGTGATTATGCTTCTCAGGGAGGTCCTGAGGGAAACAATGGATAACGATGAGCTTCGGGAGAGAGACCAATGGACCATGTTTGGAAATGAGGCAGAAAAAGTAGAGATCGAGGTGATCAGGAACCAGCACATGGTCCGGCAACGCATAGACCGCCTGGCACTGCGTAAGGAGGTAAAGCTCAGACAGAGGAAACTCAGACAATGAATGTTGGTTTTCAATCCTGTGGAGAACATTTTTTTTTTAAACTGTGCCAGCTCATGAATAGAGTTATGGTTTGCTAATGAGTTAAAACCAGAATGGCGGTTTCTCAGGACTAAATCCCAGTACTCTGGAAGCTGAAAGAATATTTGAATGCACAAATATTACCATTGCTTAAAGCTAATTAAAATAAATCGAAATGATGATTCTAGAAGGCACATCCCTCAGGTTCTGAAAACTTTTAGGCTTTAATTTTAAGAACACTGTAGCTGAACACTGTGGTTGAAGTCCAAATGTATGTACTAATGTTACCTTATTGTTTACATTTTTTATTATGAAATATTTGCTGATCAGATAATTCTCTCAATTCATTGATCATTGGCTTCCTCTCTAAGCATTCTTCCCTCCTGTCCTCCATCCCCCTGCCTCTCTGATTCTCACAAGCCATGACTTTGATCAAATTTTCATCTTCACCATCAGGCAGAAAGGAAGCTTTCAACACACCTGAAGTTTCTGGATGACTTGAGTATGAAGACTCCAGATTTTTCCATCCCTCTTCGTCCCCACACTGTCTGGGAGGGAATGACTGTTACACTTTCCTGCACTGTTGAAGGCTGTCCATCACCACACATCACCTGGTGAGGGATGGAAGCATAGTTTTTCATCATCTTTACTTGGTAAAAAAACGATTCACCCAGGGTCTATAGTTGGAGTAGTGATACTGGATATGTATGTAGCAGTCTGAGGAAAAACCTGTGAATGAATTACTTCTGGTAACTTTAACACTGAATATACTGTATTTCCCCAAAATAAAATAGATTTTCATTTAAACCATAAGATGTGTACTCTGTTTTTTGAAATGCTGCTTCCATTTTGTTCAGGTATAAAAATGGAGTTCCTCTGACAGCGTCCTTACAACCCTGGAACTACAAACTGCTGCAGAAATATGGCCTCAACACCCTGGAGATTAGAAGGTGATCATACTTTTAAAATTCATCCCACCTGCTTGACTTTAATGGTGGCCTAGAATTTCTTATACCATCTTCAATGTGGTTGTGTTGTTCAGGTGTTGTGTTGCTGACGCTGGAGAATACAAAGTGGTGGCCAAAAGCTCCTTGGGTGAAGCAACAACGTACGCCAACCTTGTAGTGAACTGTAAGTAATCTACGTTATCGATTTCTTTTGACCACTGGTTGACCATTGCAACATGACATTAGTCAGTTTTAAAGTGACAGATTCTATTAGTCAGAATGAATGTGTGTTCTTTTTTTTTTTTTTTAAGTATCACGATGCAATACAAATCACCCCTATTATGATGCAGGTAACACAATGCGATTCGATTTAATAAGTTACAATGGAAGAAATACAAAGCAATGCAATTCATTAAGGTACTGTACAGATATTTTTTTCTTTCTTTGGTTCAGACAGACAGCAAATCATAAATTTACTAAAGCGCCTCCTGACTTCTAACGCACTGCCCTTTCACGAACATGCCTTTGTAGTGCAAAAAAAGAAATAAGATGCAATAAAACCAGACTTTTCCTGTTCTGTCTCGAGGAAGATGCAGCTCTACCTCTGCCATGTTAATCTATATTGGAATTGGTCCCTAATGGAAAGTTTGCATACATACAATTTGACCAGACAAAAAGGAAACGACTTATCAGACCCATTAGTGTAGTCTTTACTGCAATCCGAACGAATGACCAAGAAACTTTGTGTATTAAAGAAGATGAAAGGCACTTCAGGTTTCGTCTTGCCAGGGGAAATCATGTGTCTCGTCCTCAATCTATAGAACGAGGCACTTCAAGCACAATTCGACCTTTATTGTTCATATTTCACAGACTTTCATATTTGACAATTGTTCAGAATGTATTAAAGGGAATGCTTAATGGGGCTACTAGTAGTGTGTGTGTGTGTGTGTGTGTGTGTGTGTGTGTGTGAAGACTGATTTCTAATTTTCTCTCTTTCTCTCTTTACCCACGTTCTTCTCTTTCTAAATCAGCCAAGCGTGGACTTGAGGCTGGATTGAAACACACCCAGGCAGTGGGTAAGTGGTGAAATGAGACACGTCCTCTTTCCCTTTCATCTGCCTTTTTGATGAAGAGATTGGAGGCTTATAATTTGTATTTCCCCAAAATAAAACAGGGAACTTTGAACATGTGTGTATTTGTGTGTGTGTGTCTCAGTGTCTCTTGTGTTGTCTGTTTATCCACTATATATACATTTGTTGTACTAGATTGTGTTTAAGTGCCTAAGTGACTTGGTCCAAATATTAAGTGCACCCTCAGCCCTCGTTCCTTCAAACTGCTTCCTATTGAGGCTCATGAGTAAGTAATTAAACACTCAGTGCTATGTGGGAATGATCAAATAATCCGTTTGGTGCTGTAATGTGGCCCGGTGTGAATCGGGGTCAGTGTTAAACACTCCAAAGTGTTCAGTCACTCTTTCGCTCTTATAATAAAAATTCCAATTTTTATTATATAATTTGACACATTTTTATTAAAAAAATTTTATTAACAAAATGTCATTCCTTTTTTTTATCCCTTTTTAATCTCTATTCTTCAACATGCAATTATAAAGAGATAAAAAGTATATTTTCGATTCTCCTCTACTCTTTTTCCTTCTCTTCTCTTCTCTTCTCTTCTCTTTTCCCTTCTTTTCCACTCCCAACGTCTAATCCATTCTTTCTTTCTTCTTTTTTCTTTTTTTCTGTTTTTTCTTTTTCCTTCTCTTCTCTTCTCTTCTCTTCTTTTCTTTTCTCCCACTTTCTTGGCTTCTTTTCTCTAATGTAATATAACTATAAAGCAGTGGTCCCCAACCACATTGGTACACTGGTACATACAACTACATTGGTGCCGGGCCGCACAGAAAGAATACATAACTTACATTACTTCCGTTTTATATATTACCTGATTCTGAACAATGTTTTATTTTGGAAAATTAAAGATTCTCTCCTCCACATCTGTCTATAACTCACTCTTGATGCATGTCATGATGCCTCGGTCACATGTCTTACCTCCATCCTCTACCTTCTTAAAGAGGCTGCTCCGGCCCCTAACACATAATACATTACCGCTAAATTCAAACCCCCAAGCGAGCAAAATGAACAAAAAACAACACAGTGGATTCACGTTTATTATTATATTAAGAAAATACCAGTTTTTATGCCGGTCGTATCATTTTATTTTGTTGTAATTATCTGCCACACCTTAAAGGTCCGTGAAAATATTATCTGACATTAAACCGGTCCATGGCGCAAAAAAGGTTGGGGACCGCTGCTATTAAGGAATACAAAATATTTTTGTTTCATTTTTTTCTCTTCTTTAATCTTTCTTTTTTTTGTTGCTCTTCCATTTTCCTCTTTTCTCCCCTGCCCTCTTCTCTTCTTTTCCACAGTAACTATAATGGGATAAAAAAAAAAAAGTATGATGTGTTTTTTCCTCCCTCATGCTTTTGTCTTCTCTTCTCTTTCCTCCCATTCTCTTCTCCTCCACTCCTAATCTCTAATCCATTTCTATAATCAATTTATTTCCTTTCAACAGTATGCCATGTTCTCTTTTTCCCTATGCTATTCTCTTCTTCCTTTCTCCTTTTTCTTCTCCTACACTCCAAATATCTAAATATCTTTTCCCTTACTCTTTTCCTTTTTTCTTCTCCTCTCTTTTCCCCTGCTATCTACTATTCTCTTCATGTAACTGTAATGGGATAAAAAAAAAGACATGTTCTCTTCTCTCTTCTCTAAGTATTATGTTCTCCATCACTTATTTCTTTCTACACTAATTTCTTTATTCTCCTCGTTCCCATCTTCCAGTCTCTTCTCTTCTCTTCTCTTCTCTTCTCTTCTCTCCTCTCTTTCATTTCACCACACTTTTTGGCCTTGTAACTCTTGTTCCTCTACTTTGTTTTCTCCTTCTTATTTTCCTCCCTTTGTTTGTCCGCTACCCATCTAATCACTTGAGCAACAACAGCTTCCTGATGATTATAAGGATATCTGTCTGGGTTTGGATAATGACACCAGCTTTATCTCTGATTATTATTCTGCATGTGTTTTGATCTTGCTGTGGTTTGATTCCTGCACAAGGCCTAATAAAGGATATGATTTCCGCTCATTAGATGCAGAACACACTCTGTATCTGACTCTCGACTCCTTACCGTGATATTCCTTCCCAAGTTTTCCATAATGCTGTTCCAATCCATGTGAAATTCCAGGGTAAATAATAAACATGGCTGATTTCTGAAAAGCTGATATTTCCCGCGTGGGTGAGTCGTTACACCGCTCGAGCGTCTCAATGAAGTATTTTAGTTCGTTGTTGGTTGTGGCGGCGTGTGATGAGGTGAAAGCTCATCTCCTTCCTTCCCCTCTCCTTTCGCTTCCTGCAGATAATTCGGCGTGCTTCAGTGACAACATGCCCATTTCCATTTCTATAGAATTATAATCAGCTGCTGAATAGCCTGATTATTTCTACATTTATAGACCCTTCATTTTCTCACTAATAACAGCTGCTGCCTCCAAACTGCTCCTTTATACTGTCTTATTATCTTATCAACTCCTCTTCTCTTCTTTCTCCTCACCGCTTCTCTTTTCTACTATCACTTCTTCCTCACCTTTTTTCTTCTCTTCTATCGCTTCTCTTCTTTTCTTCCTCACCTCTTTT
>JAAIIK010000023.1:3798499-3821395 GCA_014706435.1 Silurus glanis
TTTTCTTCTATCGCTTCTCTTCTTTTGTTCCTCACCTCTTTTCTTCTATCGCTTCTCTTCTTTTCTTCCTCACCTCTTTTCTTCTCTTCTTTTCTTGCTGCCTCTTCACTTGAAATGTAACGGTACACGTATTTGTGCTGAAATCTTTCGGTGGACCGCAAGTTTGTTTAGTCTCCGCCTGGCACTTTGAGTGCATTTTATTATTGTTAATACTATTAAACTTGAAAACAAACACAACAATGCTATAAAAAAGAAACTAGAGTTAGCGCAGTGTCACTGTGGCGACTCACTCCGTACTGGAAATAAGACCTGTTTTGCGTTTGCATGAAACTCTAAAGAATCCATAGCGCTAGCGTTAGCTGCTAACCAGGAAGTGGCTAGCGGCTAACGCTAACGTTATGTATTCTTTAGCGTTTTTTTATCCAGCTTCAATAAATTCTCTTAAATCCTGCATATCGAGGGAGTGAATGAATGAAGGATGAAAGGAATGAAGACATTTGTTAAAGTATTCTGAAATATGTAGAACAGTTAAGTAGAATATTAGCTTTAGAAAATTAAATATTAAATGTAAAACACACACACACTTACATACAAATGTAAACTATTTAATTGTGTTTTTCCATTTATTTAATTTTATGTAATCAATTTAATTTGTGCAAATTTAATTGATTACTTAATTTAATCAATCTAATAAAAAGAGTCTTGAATTAATTTGATTTATCTCGTCTCTAATTTTAAATTATTTTTCTCTTGTCATCTCTCTCCTTTTTTTCTTTTCTAATCAACTTCTCTTCTCCTCTATTCTCTTCTCTTCTTCTTTTTAATTTCCTTCTTATCTCATATACTCTCTTCTATCCCCCTTAACTCCTGTTCTTCTTTCTTTTCTCTTTTATCTGCTTAGTGCCATCCCCTCCTTCTTTCTTCCACATCCTCATCCTCCTCTTCTCCTTGTACCTTATTCTAACCTGCATTTTTTTTTTTTTATAATAACCTTCTCCCCTCTCCTCTCTTGATGCTGGATTCAGATATAAACATTTTCCTTCTTTCTTTTTTTCTCCTCTTGCTTTTTCTCTTCTTAAGTCGTTGTATCGGAGGACGTGGCATTGTTCGACACCGCCTTCTCTCCATCTTATATAAGAGAAGGAGACACTCTGACTCTGAGCTGCTGTTTTACTGCTCCTCTCCTCCCTTTCCAGCAGGACGTGGCCTGGTTTAGAGACGGTACCAGTC
Organism: Silurus glanis; assembly: GCA_014706435.1. Lineage (NCBI taxonomy): Eukaryota > Metazoa > Chordata > Actinopteri > Siluriformes > Siluridae > Silurus > Silurus glanis. Next base: position 3,799,730 of record JAAIIK010000023.1, read on the forward strand.
ACCTGACACGTTTTTTGTTCACAAAAAGCAAACACACAGACAAGTTCACGAAAGGCGTCAAGGTTTTTTTTATTATAGCGCTAATTATGAGGTGGTATTATAAAGTTTCGAGACGAGCTCTGTTTACAAGAAAGTGCTTTATTTATCTATGTTTGCACACTATCACCTTTAAAATATTGCCATTGCACAGCAATATAGTGCCCCCTGCTTTCCTGACACTTCTGGAATGTTTTCTGAAAGTCTTCTGTCAAGCATCTTCTGAGATTTGCACTGGATCTCCACAATGGTGTCAAAACGGTGACCTTTGAGCTGAAGCTTCATCTTTGGGAAGAGGGTGAAATCTGCACGAGCCAAATCTGGCCAGAAATGAGATCATGTTGTTTTCTGCAAGAAACTCGCTCTTTGTTCTAACTTGCTGTCCAAGATGAAATCACAGACGTGGTAACCCACATAGTCAGAATAGCACCAGTTGCACAGCTCCCGATGTACAAAGGATGATGACTTTTGGCTCACTGACGTATGAAGGTCGGTGCTCCCTGTGACTGTGCGAGTAGCCTTGTGCTGCCCTCTGTTGGCATGTTACAAAACTAGTCTCGAAACTTTTTGATACCACCTTGTAGAGTCCGTATGACATTTTACCCCACAAACACAATGCCCCGCAAATCTAAAAGCAAATTTTGATGACCCCACACACACACACACACACACACACACACATACACAAAAAATGAAAAAAACCCTCACACACTCATCACCCCACTGGCAGAGAATGCAGTATTTAACTACTGTATATGGACTAGTTTTGTTATTTGTTAGTGTTTAATACTAGTAGTAAAATAAAGTTTGTGTGTGTGTGTGTGTGTGTGGAGGAGTTCCTCTCCATGCATCCGGTCGGCTGGACATCCGCACGGCCCTGCGCTCCTCCACCCTCAGCCTGGAAGGCATGCACAAAGAGCACGAGGGTCTTTACACCGTCCGCCTGCGCACCCGAGACGGCTTCACCGAGCACAGCGCCTACATTTATGTCAAAGGTCAGACATGTTTAATAGAAAAATAAATACAGATTAATATAAATAAATAAATAAATAAAAACGTTCAAGCTCCGAGTACAGGAATTTATAGTAGGACAAACTGATATGTAAAATCTAGAAGAAAAAAAATAAAAACTGTCAATGTATATTTTGTCCAAAAATCATGTCTGTTTTATTAATAACAGGATAATTTTTACGCAATATATTTAATATATTTTTTCTGCTGGAAACGTTTTTTGGCAGAAAAAAAAAAAAGATTAACAGGAAATACAGTGAAATGCCATTCCGTGTCCGGGTCCTGTTAAAGAGTTCCTGTGGTCCTCCTATCTCTGTGTGTCTATCTTAGATGGTCCTGCCGCAGTGCTCGGAGCTCCAGGTTCTCCTCTACACCTCGAGTGCTCCGATGTGAACAGAGATTACGTTTTCTTGTCATGGGAACCTCCAAGTGCTGAGGGCGTGAGTCCAGTGCAGGGCTACTTTATTGAGAGGTCAGTGTGAAGAAGGTGCAAAAATTGTGCAAAAAAGTGATACGTTTACATTCAATGCATTTGGCAGATGTTCTCACTCAGCACTGCTGGGCCCTTGAGCAAGGCCCTCAACCTGGAGTTAACTCATGACTATCATGCGTTTAATAATGAATAATTATTGTTCGGTTACTATTTATTATATCAGTATGTGCTATAAAGTAATGGCAATGTAACACGTTCAATTTACAGTATATTTGCCCAATAGGCTGAAATAGGCTGCATGATTTTCCAACTACATTTAACAAAATAAAACTTTATTTATCCCTCCCAAAATAGAAGTCAGTTGCTGGGAGGGATGTGTATGTCTTCTTTTGAGACCCTACAATGTTCAGAAGGTGAAGACAGAGCAGAGGAGAACAGTGAGGAAGAAAAAAAAACAAAAAGAAGAGAAAAAGAGAGGCGGTGATACGGAGAGACAGAGAGGGATGAGGTCCTTCCAGCTGGATTAAGTGTTATCTCCTCTGCAGCCTTCTGTTTCCTAGCAACACGTCATGGTTCCTTGAGAAGTTGTGTTTTCTCCTGCGTAATTTTGCAGGTAATGGCGTATCTCGCAGGGAACACGGGCCACTTTGAGAATCAGCCTCGATTTCAGGAACCTTTATTTTGATCTCTGATGCAGGATGCTGGGCAAGCGCTTGTTTTAATGGTGCATGTGGAAGTTGTTGGCTTTTCAGTACGGAGATTTTTATTACGATATCTGAGTCATGCAGGTAGACTCCAGCTTAATGAACTCCTGGAAGCAGTGGTTTAACTGACTGATATGACCAGTAGGATGCATCATGAATCACATTAAATGTCTCATTATACTGTAATGTGCTTAGAAAGTTTCCCCTCTCTGGACCTGTTCAGGTGCGAGATGGCCACGGGGATGTGGAAGCGCTGTAACGAGCTCATCCAAAAGCTCTGTCATTATCCAGTTATGGGTCTGAAGGAAAACACCTTGTACCAGTTTAGAGTGTGTGCAGTGAACCAGGCCGGTGTGGGCCGTCCGTCTAAACTCTCTAACCCCATCATTACCTCTGACCCCATGGAGCCGAGCAGGACAATGGGTAACTTTATATTTATTTATCTGAATGGGGTATTGTGAAAGAAGATATGGCATGGCACCTTTTTAATCCATTAATGCAGGAGATGTTAGAGAAACACCTTGGCAAGCTAATATTATGTCATCAGACCTGCTTTTGGTTGAATGCCTCACACTAAGACAACTCTCAGACTTTTTCTTATCTTTGAATAAGCACTAAGAATCATGTCTGCTTGTCAGGTTTTATACTTCAGTTACACTTTACGGACAAAAGTTTGTGGACCCCTAACTATACAGTATCTCACTAAAGAGAGTACACCCCTGACTCTGAGACTCTGAAACTGAGTTACAGTACAGTGGCCAGGGTCATACAGAGGTTTTTTTCAAGACGGGTTTCACTCTGAACAGACCTTGTGAGAGTCGATCGAAGAAAATGAGTCTTCGTGCTGTGTGACAGGTGCAGAAGCCGCTTCAAAAAACAGATGCATGAGTGCTGCAAACATTGCTTTAGAGGTTGCAGAAGAGGAAGGTTCGCTTGTCAGGGCTCAGACCGTACGCCCCACACCAAAACAGGTCGGTCTAAATAACAGTCATCCCAGAAGGAAGCCTCTTCTGAAGATTCTCACAAGTAAGCCTGCAAACAGTCTGCTGAAGACGACCTATCCAAGAGCATCAACCACTGGAACCATGTCTTGTGGTCTGATGAGATTAAGATAAACTTGTCTGGCTCAGATGGTGTCCAGCATGTGTTGCGACAACCTGGTAAGGAGTCAAAAGAAAATCTTGTCTTGCCTGCAGTCAAGCATGGTGGTGGTAGCATCATGGTCTGGGGCTACATGAGTGTTGCTGGTACTGGGAAGCTGCAGTTAATTAAGTGTAACATGGATTCTAACATGTTCTGTGACATTTTCGTAGCAGAACATGATGCCCTCCCTTCAGAAACCGGGCTGAACGGCAGTTTTCCAACACAATAACCACCCCAAACACACCACCAAGATGACAACTGCCTTGCTAAGGAATCTGAAAGTGAAGGTGATGGAGTGGCCAAGTATGTCTCCAGACATGAACCCTATTGAGCACCTGTGGGGCATCCTCAAGCAGAAGGTAGAGAAGCACCATGTGTTTGACATCCAGCAGCTCCGTGATGTCATTATGGAGGAGTGGAAGAGGATCCCAGCAACAACCTATGCAGCTCTGGTGAATTCCATGCCCAGGAGGATTAAGGCAGTGCTAGAAAACAAAAGTGCTCCCACAAAATATTGACACTGTGGACATATTTTTTGACATGTTGACTTATGGTGTACTCACTTTTGTTGCCAGTTATTTTGACAATAATGGCTGTATGTTGAGTTATTTTCAGAGGGCAGTAAATCCAAAACTGCTATACAAACTGCACATTGACTACTATCCAAGTTTCAATTCATTAGTATTGTCTCTTGAGAACATATAATAAAATGGTGGCTGAAATCTTAGGGATGTACTTACTTTTGTGAGATTCTGTAAGTGCTTTTTAAATATCTCATTCCACATTTGCTGCTCAACCTTTCTGCGAAGATGTTCCACTAGATTTTGTAGAGTGATTTGTACTCATTCAGCCACAAGGGTACAGGAACAGGAGGCCTGGGGTGCAGTCATTCTAAAGGTGTTCAATAGGTTTGAGCTCAGAACACTATTGCAAGCTGCTCAAGATCTTCCCCTCCAACCATATCTTCATGGAGCTGGTGTTGTGCACAGTGGCATTGTCATGCTGGAAAAGATTTGGGTCTCCTAATGTATGTAAAAGGAAAATGTAATGTTACCACATCCAAAGGCATCCTACACAATTGTGTGCCATCTTTGTGGTAACAATTTAGTGAAGAGCCACATATGATTGGAAAAGTCAGGTGTCCCAATACTTCTGTCAATAACCACAATGCCATCTATTACCACTTATTAAATCTTTTTTATCTCACCTTTTTCATTATTATTGCCACCGGCTGTGTCTATCTGTTCCTAAATCTATTTATTTTGTCCTCCCTATGTGTAAGTGGTCAAGGTGGATAAAGGCAGAGAGATCGTGATCACCAAAGACCAGCTGGAAAGTAAGCCTGAGCCAGTTAATGAACGTATAAATGATGCCCTTGACACAAAAACACTTATATTCTCTTAAGCACACATTAAAAATTGTAAATTAGCATTATATTCATGCTAGTCAGGAAGTTTATTTAGATAATTTAGTTCATTCAGTTCTGCTAAATATAGAGTAGAAACCTTATTAAGGGTTAACTTAAGAGAAGATTTCAAGCTAGCGGCTCATTTTTGCTACTTAGAAATGAAATGGAGTTATCCAGACATACCGTTCAGCTAGTTAGAGAAATAATTGTGCTAACATAAAACATATTCTAATCAGTATAACAGTTATGCTAGTATGAGAATTGTTTACGTTAGTTAGAAATATAATTATGCTACATAAAAACATGGTAAGTTAGCATTATATTTATCCTAGTCAGAAAGTTGTGCTATATTCATTAAAAATATACAGTTGATATGGTTGGATAGTAAGTGGTAAATTATTAGATAGTAGCCAGGTACAAAAGAAATGAAGTCGTATAAAAGTATGCTAGTCAAAGATACAGTTAAACTAGTCAAATATAAAATTTGTTAGTCAGAGATATAGTTGCACAAGTTATAGGAAAAGATAATTTAGCTTGTTATACAGTATGCCAGTCTGCAACACATTTATGCTAGTCAGATATAAAGATATTTTAGCTAGTTATACACTACACTAGTTAATAATACAATCTTGCTAGTCATATATAAAGTTAATTTAGCTAGTGATACACTAGGTTAGTTAGTAATACAGTTATGCTAGTCATATATATAAAGTTAATTTAGTCAGTGATACGGTTATGCTAGTCAGGGATGATCATGTTAGTTTGAGACGTTCAATATCAATTTATGGTAGTGATATAGATATGCTAGTCAGAGATCCCCTTCACCATTTTTCTTCTTTTTTTTTTGTATTCTCTCTTTCCATTCCGTGCCTTCTTGTCTTCCTGTTCAGAATATCTATTTTTTGTCATTTTGTCATTTTTTGTCTTCTTCTCTGCCCTCTCCCTTTCTACTACTGCGATTTCTTTGCTCTTCAAACTACTTAACCTTTTCTCCTCTTCCTCTTTTTTGTCTACACTTTTGCTTTCATTTCTTTTTTCTACAATCTGCCCTTTTCTACTCTCCTCTATCTCTTCCACCTCTTCTTGCTCCTCTTTCTCCTCCTGTAGGTCAGATCCGAGTCCCGTTTTCCCCGACTGATGTGAGAGTGTTTGAGTTAAGTGACACTTATGTGGTGATGTGCTGGACTGAGCCGGATCCACGGGGCAAAGAGCCACTCAACTACTATGTGGAGCGGGTAAACGCTGGCCTCCTATCTTCAAACACTGGGCTTCAGTGAATAGCTAAGAAATACAGTTATGCTAGTTTGGGATGTGATTACAATGGTGAGAAATACAATTATGCTAGACAGGAAACTGGTCAGAGATGCAATTATTCTGGTCAGAAATGCAGTTGGATACAGTTATGCCAGTTAGAGATACAGCTATTCTAGACAGAAATAAAGATACGCTAGTCTGAGACATGGATATTCTAGTTAGAAATATTGAGCTAATCAGAAATACAGATATTCTAGTGATGTAACTGAGGAGAAAGTGTTAACAGAAAAACTATTCCATTAAACAGTATAGTTCTAGCACTAGTCATGGTCTTAATTGGATAATTATTCACATTTGAGCATTTAGCAGACACCAATTAAGTGACTTCCAATTATCTTATTTAGACAGCTTAGCAGTGGCAGCTTGGTGGTGGTAAGATTTGAGTTTACAGCATTCTGATTAGAAGTCCAACATTTTAACCAATGAGCTACCAATTATTATACTAATTTAGTAGACAGCACAGCCATGAAGCAGCTATAGACACAATTATGCAAGTTAGACACTTAAATAAGGCGTGAAAACCTTTAAAATAATTAAACACTACAGTCAATTTAAGGATGAAAAGTAATGGTAAAGGTGCAAAAATATACAAATAATTAGGTTCGCTTTTAAGCGTTCTGTTTTTCTGCTATGGCTGCTCATCACGCATCTTTCATGATTTGTTTTGCCCTTGGTGGAGGTTTCCAGTGAAAATAGTGGGTGGTGTTTCAACTTTGTTTTTTTAACCATAATCATGTGGAACAAAGATTCTTTTTCTTTGTTTTAAAGTTTGAAACTTTTCTGAAGCTTAGTCATTTAATAGGGCCTAGGGCCAGTCTTCAACTGACAGAAGTTACGGTTTCACATGTACACAGGAAAGCTAGAAATCGCCAATATCTTGCAGGAGTGAGGAAGACAAGCAGCTGGTAATGAGCCAACAAGGCTGTGAACTGCCACAGGACATCCAAGTTTTATTGGACTTAAAAAAATAAAGCTCTGTAATAAAACCTAATACATCAAGAGTATCCGATGTTGTGGAACTCCTCAAGTTCTGCCTGAATGATATGAAAATGACTTTGCGGTATTGGGCTTTTTATTTTTATGTAATTATGACGAAACATAAGACGACAGATGCAGGCAAGTGCATGCATTAAAGCAGAAAACGAAAGCAAAAAAAATAAAAAATTATCTAGGATCTAATAAATCGGAAAAAAAAAGTCTGGAAAAGCTTGTCCAAGTATGACACCTTTTCAAAAAGATCCCTTTTTTTAGTTTTGGGTAAACGAAGGATGAACGCTGAATACCTGATTCAGTTCGGTTGATGTTGAAAATCTATGCAAATTTGACATAATGCAAATCTGATGAATATTCCAGTCCATAGCCGATAAGGAGAGATGGCACCTGGCCAGCCTGGACATGACGATCAATGCTACGAGGTTTGCTGCATTCGACTTGCAGAAAGGGACGGCCTACCGCTTCCGTGTGCGTTCTGTGAACAAATACGGTGTTAGTGATCCCTCAGAACCCAGCCAGCCCGTCTCGCTCGGAGAACCTCTTGGTGAGTGAAGTGTTGACAAGGACTGTCAAAATTAAAAGGGCAGGCAGGAGTAGGTCGATATAAATGCATAACTTTTTATATTAAGGCTTTTGAAAGAGTTGTAGTTCGAGTCCAGGTAAGATATAGACCACAAGTACGAGGTGGTATCAAAACATTTCGCGAATAATGGTGCTATTCTGGAGTTACCATGTCTGTGATTTCATCTTGGACAGCAAGTTAGAACAGAGAACAAACGTGAAATTCTGCGTGAAACTGGGCAAATCTGCCACAGAGACACTGGACCTGCAACGAGTCGTTCGAGATGTTTCGAGTGGCATGCGCACTTCAAGAGCGGAAGAACATCACTGGAAGACGACGAGAGTTCAGGAGGACATTCAACGAGCTCAACCGGCGAAAAATGTTGAAACCGTTCGGCAACATGTGCATGATGATCGTCAGGAATCGATCCACATGATCTCACTTCTGCATTTGCCAGATTTGGCTCCCGTGGACTTCGCCCTCTTCCCGAAGATGAAGATCCGGCTCAAAGGTCACCATTTTTACACCTTTGCGGAGATCCGGGGCGAATAGCAGAAGGTGCTTGACATCGGAAAAGAAAAGAAGACTTCAAGGACACATTCCAGAAGTGGCAGGAACGCTGGGAGCGCTGTATTGCTCTGCAAGGGGACTATTTTGAAAGTGGTAGTGTGTAAACATAGATAAATTAAGTACTTTCTTGTTAACAGAGCTAGTCTCGAAACTTTTTGATATCACCTCGTAAGCCTAGGAGAAAGAATGACAGAGTCATTTTCCAATGTAACGTCATGATTTTCTTTTTTTCTTTCCAAGCTACTCCTCTTACTATTTCTTTGCTGATTCTCTATAATGTTTCAATACTTTTCCAATGATTCCGTTTAGACGCCTTACACAATATTGAAGTGATCGCTCAGTGTAACACAATTCACTGTGGAATAAGCCGGTGGCATTCGGTCAAATGTTGAATTTCTATCAAAGGAAAATGTCAAATGGAGGGCTTTTAACATTACTGTTCAAATCTTATTTCTACATGGATTCCTCTGAGATTGCAACAATAAGCCACTGAGTCAAAAAACGGAGATAAAAATGATCAAATAAATTGGCTCTTTTTAAATAAAGTAATAGAGGGCATACTACTGAAGGGTGCAGGACATGATTAAATATTTCAAGGTGTTTCTTTTCAGTGTAAACGACAAAACAAATAGCATTTTTCTGTAGAAGAATTTTCTTAATAGAATTAATTCTTGCATTGAAAATTCACCAAGGAAGTCTGTATTATACTGTGAGCTCATAATTTGCCTCAGTCGTCAAATAGGGCAAGCTTGCATAACAAATGTGTGTAGAGAAAAACTTTATACAACGACACACACTTAAATATCAGTTACTCATATAGATTTCTAAGCAATACAATTGGGAGACTATCTATATAAGAAATGTTTCGCAAAAACATTTATCCAAGTATCCAAGAAGGTGTTGCATTTGAGTAACTGACATTTTCCTTTCAGTCAAATAGTTTGGAAATAAACTCGTACTTTTATCCACACAGCGCATTCAGGATACACCAATACAGTGGCTAAGTGGACATGATCAGATACCAAAATTTGAGCAAAGAAAAAATTTATCTTTTTTGTTTTACATGTTGATCAACATTCAAAAAGTAGAATTTGCTAAAAAAAAAATAAAAAAAAATGCTAAACAATATAAATAATTTCATAGCTTTCTTTGGTCAGAGTTATAAAGGGTGCCAATATTAGCAAAGGAATTTGTATACTGTAAATTTGTATAATTGAATTTCTGGCATCTCGTTTTTAGGTGTCCCCGCTGCACCCCATTGTGTTCAGGCCTTTAGGGACACCAACAAGTCAATCCTTCTAATGTGGAAAGAGCCAAAGAACACGGAGGGAATCTTGGGATATTACCTGTACTGCAATGAGCTGGGGAACTCGGAGTGGAAAACCATTAACAACAAACCAGTCATATGCACCAGGTATCAATATTTGTTAGACAATATACTGTTGTTTCATCTTGTTGAACATGTTAGTGTCTAAACAATACAAAAGTGTCAGCATTTTTACAGGTCAGAGCAGAGAATGCACAAGTTATAAATGAAGTGCAATAAAAACAAAGAAAATTGCCATGAATCAGATTTTTTAAATAATATTTAAATGTTTTCAGATCTGAAGAACAGCGTGGGCTCTTGATAGCTTCAAATAAATGTAGCTTAAAACAGTTGCTTCAACCAATCAAATTGCGACTTACTGACTCCAAGGCCCTCTAGAAGGTATAAAATCATGTCAGCATTTTCACCTACTTTGATTGGTTTATCAGAGAGCGCACTAGTCGGAGATTGCAAACCACATTTGTAGCAACCTGCATAAGCTCAAATATATTTGTTTAAATTGAATAGCTGGTTTTCATTCCATAATAGTTGAAGACCCACTTTTCTTAAAACGTCCGTCTTGTAAATGTCCTTGTAAGTATATCTACAACCTATTTTGAATAAAAAAGATTTCTTAAATCCACACAAATACATTTGAGCTTGTGCAGTTTGCTACAGCTGCGGTTTGCGAGTTCTGACTAGTGCGCTCTGACCATCCAATCAAAGGAGGTGAAAATGCTGATGTGATTCTATTCTTTATAGAGGGATTCACAGTGACTAACTTGAAATCTGATTGGTCAAAGTAACAGTTTCAAGCAACATGGATTTAAAGCTACCAATTTCAGGGATCTCTGAGTAATTTCGGGTCATTGAAGGTCTTACAGAAATATGTGATGTGACGGCTGAAATGTGATTGGATAGAAACTCCAACGTAAAATTGCACTTTGTGGTGCTTCAACTTGCAGCAGCACACCCAAGACAAATGTTATGAAATGAAGAGATTACATTATTGGGAATAATTTAATATTGAAATCAGTGATTCTGAAACAGTTTAGTCCAACAGCGGACAGAGTATATATATATATATATATATATATATATATATATATATATATCCATCCTACCCTATATTCTATTTTTAGTTTAGTTTTGTAGTCCATTTTATGTCACGGACCAGTCCTAAAAATTATTTTACAGCATCTTGATCTGTGTATGCTAATGTGACAAATTATATTTATATTTGAATATGTAAGTATTAGTAAAAGTATTTATATGTGATTTAAAATGCAGTAATAGTTCTAATATTTATTTACTAGTTTTACTTAGTAGTATTTATTAATCAGACATGGCTGAATTATTTGTTTTGACAAAAATATTTTTAAAACAAATATGAGTTTAATTAGTGATAATTAGGTACTTACTTATTTAGTTAGGCAGGTATCTATGAACCAATCTCTTGAAAAACCCAGTTAAAAAACATTTCGTAGTCAAAGAAAAGAATGTACATTTACTGCATTTAGCAGATGCTCTTATAGAGAGCGACTTACAATTATCTTATTGTACACAACTGAAAAGTTGAGGGTTTTGCTCAGGGGCCCAGCAGTTGGAGATTTGAACTCACAACCTACTAACCAGAAGCCCATCACCTTAACCTGAGCTGTCACTTCCTCATATTGGATTTGCATATTGGATTTCACATTCTTAGGACAATAACCTATAACTTATCCTAAGCACAAAATAACTATCATTTATAATAAAAATAAAAAAAAACATAACTTTTGCAAAGCTTTCATAAGCAACGTCATGCAGTTGGGTACCTGGAAATATTTATATTTCATTTATAAGGAAAAACTTTTGGTATCAATCATTGTTATGTTTTCACTATTACACAATATTTTTTTGTTTTTGTCTTTCTAAACATTTCAAATGGGCACTTGACCTGATTAGAACAATAAAGTTTATTATTATAGTGGTTTCTAAAACAGTAATTAGTCCTCCATACAAACTTACAGAGATCTACTTCCCGGCCCCTAATGAGAGACACAGAAGTAATAGAGAGAAACCTTCAGAGGAGTGTTAACAAGAGGAATCTGTCTCCTCAAGTTAACAGCAGATAGTGGGATAACAAGTTAAAAAAAAAAGAACAAAAGTACAGTTTTAATGAAGAGATTCGGTTTAGACAGAGTAAAAAGTACTGAGAAACCAAAAGGAGCCTGGCAGATCAGTAAAAAAAAGAGTGAATATAATTTTTTCTTTCTTTTTAGGATGGATTTGGCAGACATGCAAATGTGTAGCTAATTACCAACCATAACAGCAGATAGTGTAAAATATGTGGTGAAGAATTAAATGAAAGTGAATTTCCAGTGACACAATATTTTAATGATTTCACCTGCTGTAATAGTCATTATGTTTTATCTCAGGTTCACGGTGCATGGCCTTAGAACCAATAAGCAGTACGTGTTCAGAGTGAAATCAGTGGGACGAGCTGGAAACAGTCGTTACTCAGAGGAGACTAAGCCAATCCTGGTCCAGGCAGCGAAACGTAAGAATGCAAACATGCTCCTACACTGCAGGCTTTTAATTGAAATATTCTGCCTTGACATTATTTAGTAGTGATGAATCACTTTTTTGATTTTGTTAGGTGTGTGTGATGATTTGGTTAAAAATTGGCCCAGTGGCAGGCCGTGCATCACAGACAGGAATCTTATACAACAAGAATGAATGGCATTACTAAAGCAAGAAACCCAAAGAACACAATTCAACAAGTCTTCTTTCACTGCAGCCACAACTGAATTGGCTAATTGGCTGTTTTTGTGCAAATTCTATAGGAAAAAATCAACTAAAAATCGGGATTGGTTCAAGCAACATGTATTTTACACTACAGGCGCCCGTGCTGTTGATTCTCAAGGATTCCTTTGATTTTCAACATGTGATTGCTGAAATCTGATTGGATAGAAACTCCAGCGTAAACTTACACTCTTCAAGGGGCTGCACAACCGAGAGAAAAGCTATGAAATGAAGAAAATTGACTATTGGGAATATTGTAATACATATTCATGGGCATTTATATTTACAGCATTTGGCAGATGTCCTTATTTACAGCAACTTACATTTATCTCATTCATACAACTGAGCAGCTATGGATTTAAGGGCCTTGCTCAGGGGCCCAGGAGTGGAAGCTTGGTGTGGCTGGGATTTAAACTCAAGACTTTATGATCCAAAGTTTAATACCTTATGCTTTAACTTACCACCTCGCCACATAAATGGGAGACATAAATATATTAAAACGTAAGTCAGGAATTCTTACATTTATGGCATTTGACAGACGCCATTATCCAGAGCGACTTACAACTGAGCAGGGGAGGGTTTTGCTCAAGGGCCGAGCAGTGGCAGCTTGGTGATGGCGTATGCATGCCGACTCGCAGCGCTACAACTGATTTTCAAATTTATATCAGCATTTCATGGCCCATGTGCATTTGCTTTGTTTTTGTTAATGTATTGACACCTGTCGCATCATCAGTTTATGTGTTCACTTGTCGGTTCTTTTACAGGTGGAAAAAGAAAATAAATAGTATTACATCAAAATAGAGCTAAAATACGCCAATATGTTCATTAGTGATGTGTCAAAGTGCATTCTTGACAGTTTCTATGCTTTTTTTTAATACAAAATGAGCATATAAGATTAGAAATAACACATACAAAGAGGGTAATTATCCAGATGTCTATGTTACAATATCAGCAGGAGACCTTGCTAGAAGATTTCATTATTCACACATGTTAAACTCTGGCTCTATCGGTTTCCATCCCGTATATCGATCTAAAACTCATGTCAACTCATGAGTTGTATACCATAAAGATATACAATGCGTGTATTTCCTCTTGTGGTCCCAATAGAACAGAAACGAATTGAGATAGTCTGGGGTGAGTGCGGCACAGCTGTGGTCTGTAATAAGCTTCTAGATAACGTGCTCTCGCAATGCTGCTCGGCGTAATGGCCACTCATTTTTGCTGTCACTCACGCTCCAGCAATTTACAAATACACCCCTGGCCGATCAGACAATGATAGGCTTGACATTCCGTTCTTCCAGCCCGACAAATCTCAGCATGCTTCACAATGAATAGACGGACGAATACGCAGACGATCCTCTTAGCAGATGCCTGTTTCTCTTGCTCGGGGATGTTATTCGTCCGTGCCGGCGCACCACATTTGGATGGTTTAATTTCCGTCCCACAGAGGAGATAGAGCGCGGTAAAGATGTGTGGGAAGCATTGTGCTCAAAAATCATCATGCTAATTTAATACATTTATATCAAACCTACAGAGTTTGACTTTGTTAATCTAGCAACTTCTTTATTAGCCTTATTTATTACTGTAGCTACTAGGCCCTGTGCTAGCTAGCATTACGTTGTCGTGGTCACATGGTGATATGCTATATTTTTGGGCTGTAATACACCATCCATGTTGTTTATTTCATTCCTATAACAGCTTTCGCCAAAGATTTTATTCCTCATGTAATAAATGAGCTGCATATATGTTTGCATGTCCTGTTTCCCCCTATACAGTCGCCCCATCTGCCCCATCTGCCATTTCACTTCTTCACTGTACGGGCACTGAGATGGTGATCAGCTGGCGAGCTCCTGTCAAAAACGGCGGAGACTCGGTGCGTGGCTACTACCTGGATCAGCGGGAAAAATCCCAGAGCACCTGGAAAGAGGTCAACGTTAAGCCTGTCAAAGAGAGAGTGTACAGAGTGAGTCATTCACATATGTGCTCCTGTCAATCCAGTGTACAATCAGTGAGCTTCTGCAAGAAAAAATCTGACATCGTATTCGTTTACAGGGCATCTGAGGGTACATCTTGTAGGCTGCAGTGCTAAAAGTGCAAGAGGGTTTCCTGTAGAGTTCAGGTGGTTTTTAATGTCAAGGCTGAGAGTTGAACATTTATAAGGAAACATGGCATGCTGGGGTGGTTTTAATGGAGGCACTAACAGGTGGGGTAGTTTCTATTTGAGCTATGGTGGGTGTTATGAAACTTGGGAATTTTTCTATGAAAGCAAGGATGGGTTATATGGAATTACTGAGAGTTGGAATAGTTTTTTAAAGAAGGATTGAGAGCTGGGGTGATTTCTATAGAAGCACTGGAAAATGGGCGGTTTCCATGGTAGCATAGAGTGTTAGGGTGGTATCTATGAAAGAACAGGGAGCTGGGATGGTTTCTTTGGAAGCTCTTGGTGCTGTGGTGGGATCAATAGAAGCACTGAGTTTTGGAATGGTTTTAATGGATCACTAAGAGATTGGATGGTTTCTACAGGATCACTGCAAATTGGGATGGTTTCTATGGGATCACTGAGAGTTGGGATGGTTTCTAACAGAGTTGGGATGGTTTCTATGGGATTGCTGAGATTTGGAATGGTTTCTATGGGATCACTGGGAGCTGGGATGGTTTTTCATGGAAGCATTAGGTGCTAGGGTGTTTTCTAGGGAACCGCTGGGATCTTGGTTTCTATGGAAGCACCTGGTGCTGGGTTTCTGTAGGACCACAGGGAGCTGGGTTTCTTTGGAAGCACTGGGTGCTCGGGCGGTTTCTATGGAAGCAAGAGAGTTGGCATGGTTTCTACAGAGTTTATTTATTAGTGTGGCTGAACATCTGAAAGGAAGCCATAAGGATGCATGAGCACACAGCGCCCTCTGCTGTTTCTCAAACACTGCATCCTATTTTTTAAACAAATCGTGCAAAAAAAAAAAAAAAAAAAACATTGGGATATTTTTTATTTTATTTAATCCATCTACTTATATGATGATTATTTCATTGTGTTTTACTTCACTTACTCAGACTGTACATTCTTATGCTCTATTTGCCAAAGGTTTGGGTTTCGTATGGAAAAAATAGAGGCAGAGTTGCTATGACAGATGCATTTTGCAGTGTCTGAAAATAGCCAAAAGGTTGATTGGTTCAATGGTTTATAAGCTAGAATATGGATGAGCACATACCATTAAATCAATATTATGTACTTCATAAGGAATGTGACATAAACAATTTCCTTTAAACAAGAAGCAAATGATCTGTTCACACTGATTAAACACTGTGTGTATTACACTGGTTGTGCACAACAACAAAATTCTCCTTAATTGCTTACTGAGCAGCCAAGTATCCTCAAATGAACTTCTGCATCACATCGCCCACACTGACAGGTTCTGATCTCGTCACAGAGCACCAAAGTTTCAATTATAAAACTAATAGTTGGGTAATAATGTCGTTGATGCACCTGTCTAATAGAAGAGAGTGTTCCCATAATCTTGAATACACCACATTACTAATGATCCAAATGATTATGTTCATTGGCAATTATCTTTTGCCATTTATTGACTTGAAGCAAGAGATTTTGGAATGTGCAGATGTGCGGAGTACTTTGCGAATAAGTGGCCATCATTGTGAGGAGATCAATGCTCTGAGACGTTCTGTAGATATTAGTACATTAGTGTTACGCTGCTGTACAATCTGAATTGTGTAATGGGTATGTGTCCGTTTTAAATGGTATCTAGACTTCTTACACAAATCACAGTTATCGAAATATTTTCAGGTTGAGGTGGAAATAAGCCAAGCTGTTTGAGGCATCTAGTCCTGATTTTCTGTTCTGAAAGGAAATACAGTATGTTAGCAGACAGAATTAAATCACTTCAACCATCATATCATTTTCATGGATCTTAATAGATCTTTTTAACTGTGCTTTTAATCCTATTGTCCTTATGCATATGATTTTTGACTGTACCTTGTTTTTGGGTTTCAAAAGAGCTACAAATCAAAATGCTTAATTTTTTAACCATTTGGTCAAAAATATCCTGAACATCTGTGTATAATAAAAAAGAAAAACTTGTGAGACAGCATCTGTTAATCCTTCATTCTCGTGTTTAATCAGCATCCACTGTCTGACTGTGAATCACGTGTTTATTTAAGCAGCTATTTTTTTGTTTCCTCTTCGTTCTTGTTTTATTGAAAGGTTCCTGGTCTACTAGAGGGGAATTATTACCAGTTCCGTGTAATCGCAGCCAACATGGTCGGAGTAGGCAAACCCTCTGAACCGAGCGAGGCTTTTCTGTGTGAGAAGTGGACAATGCCCGAGCCTGGTGAGGGTCAAATATTAACATTTGAGATTCCTTTCAAATTGTTTTACTAATAAGGTAGAACACAATTCAAGCACCAAGCTGCTCAGTCAGTTATAGAGTATATTTAAGTTTCCATAACATATACAATATTACGCATTTAATCCTGAGCTTGGTTCATGTCTAGATGGGGTTTCAAATGTTCTTTTAATTTCTAGGTGGGATTTTAGTAGATTTTCAAAAGTATGAAATTAGGCCAGTCCTGGTCAAATTTCATAAGCTTTATTGAAATTGCATTTTCATGTAAAATCTCAAAGAACTACCAACCTGAAATTCCATCATGTAAGGGATTTATCAGACACAATCATGAATATTCATTTTTCATAAAAAAAAAAAAAAAAGAAAGGTTGATTGGATAAACAAACTAACAAATCACCATATACCGTCCCCCTTTCTTCAACCATATATGTACTTTTTCCTGTCCGTCTTCATCCGTCTGAGTTTTCCTTACACCGTTATAAATGTCTGCTATGTGTTCTGGTGTCTACAGGGCAGAAGATAACAGGAGGTGATGCCATAAAAATGATAACCAAAGTGTTCTATTATTGCTATATATGCATTCCCCAAAGGTTAAACACAGGTCAAGGAAGACAATGTCTTAATACATAATACAGCCAATCCTTACATTAATCACTCCATCAGCAAAAACTCTTATTTTAAACATAAATAACAGGAATAATACAATATTCACACATTTTCTTTCACACAGGACACTCATACCCATAAACATGGCATGAATAAACAACTAAATACAAAGGGTTACAGATGCCCCTCACTTAAGAATTGCTTATACTCTTCTGCTGTGCTTGCTTTATGAAGATATAGAGAGAGACGAACTGTGCTAGACAACATGGTTTGTAAAGGCCACTGAAGTTTAAATCATTATAAAGTGACTGCGAATCAATTAACCTCATTCAAACGGACAAAACTGTACTTCATTACAACAGAGTCAGAGCTGCTGCAGTACTTTATCACTATATTATTATCCTGCCATATTCAAGGTGTCTGTGTGGATCTTATTCTGAAAAGCCCCTGTAGAATGCAGGGTCGATAAAAACTATTATTTTTCCTTTGTTTGTTCTCCATGTTGCCTTCTTGCTGTTAGGAGAGCGTTTTTTTCTGTGAAGAGAAATAGAATACACAAGTATCATCAAGACAAGAAGCTGTCAAGAGCATTTTCCTCTTTAGATATGTCAGTCAGCGGTTCGGCTTTTCCACATGATGCAATATACAGTAGTCTGACTTCATGGACCGATAAATGGATAAATGGATAGCAAAAAATGACAGCTGTTTTAAGAACTATAGAAAGTGAAAATGCATGTCCATAAAGTGGGATTTTCTAAAGCTGATAATGTGTATTTTTCCATTCTGCACCACAATGCTTTGGTAAGAACAGGGACAGCAAGGAATCACTTTACCAACATACCATTTAAATAAAATAAGTATAAATGTAAAGTCACTGATTGGTTGTTAGATGCATGGATGGATGGATGGATGGATGGATGGATGGATGGATGGATGGATGGATGGATGGATGGATTGATGGATGGGCTTTTGGTTTGGTAGATGAATTGTTGGATGGATGGATGGATGGATGGATGGATGGACTTTTGGTTTGGTAGATGAATTGTTGGATGGATGGATGGATGGATAGATGGATGGAATTTTGGTTTAGTAGATGAACTGTTGGATGAATGAATGAATGGATGGATGGATGGATGGATGGATGGATGGAATTTTGGTTTAGTAGATGAAGTGTTGGATAAATGAATGGATGGATGGATGGATGGATGGATGGATGGATGGATGGATGGACTTTCTTTGGTGGATGAAGTGTTGGATTATTAGATGGATAGAAAAACTAGTTAACCTATCAATAGTTTTAGTTGACTAGAAGGGCTGATGGACAGTTTGAGAGACTAATGGAAGAAATGAAAGAGCTTAACTGCTATTAGTTTGGCTGGATGGATAGATAGATTGATGTTTTTTTTTAATGGATGGATTAATGGACCTAAAGATGTTAGCTGTAATAAATAAACAAATGAATGTATGAATGGATGGATAAATTGACCATTAAGTAGACTGCTCAGATATCTGAAAGATTGGATGTCTTGATGAACTAACCATTTTTACAAGCCAGTTAGATCCACCAAAAATGTAGGGTTTTTTTTTATTATACACTGTTCCGATGATGTTCTTAGGCTGCCCATATGACGTGGAGTTGAGAGAGGTGCGTCAAGAATCTCTGGTTCTGCTGTGGATGCAGCCTCTGTACCAAGGTCAGTCACAAATCACTGGTTATGTTGTGGAGATAAGTGAAGGGGAGGAGTCAGAGGACTGGACTGCAGTGACCCAGGAACCAATCACAGACACACACCTGAAGGTCAATATATAGCATGTAATATTACTTAAACTTTCAAATGCTAAAGGATCTTAAAGTAAATGGGCAACCAGTGTTTTACGAGAGATTTATACTGAATTTGTTGTCAGGTTTCTGGGCTGAATGCAGGTAAGACCTATCGTCTCCGTGTATGTGCCATCAACAGTGCTGGAGTGGGAAGACCTTCACTGCCTACAGATCCCATCACAGCCCAGACTGACCCAGGTCAGTTTCATTAGAGTTTTGTTCAGCTGATCAACGTGTCCTCAATGGCTGATGTGCATACATTATTCTCTAATATACAGCAACCAGAGACATCGAGATTGGGGTTGATGACGATGGCTTCATCTTCTTGAGCTTTGAAGCACCTGATGCTCTGGACCAAATGCAGTTTGAGTGGAAGAAGAACTACAGACAGGCCATCGATGCAGGACGAGCTCACTTGGAGACCAAGCAAAATAAGTGTGTTTATTACATTTATTAGTAAAAAAATGCTCTTTTGAACATTTGGAGAGGTAGATGTTTGTGCCAGTTTTAAAGAAACAGTGTGAAATTATTACATTTTAAAACAAAGACCTCAAGGTGCAAATAAACCATAAAAAAAGCATTCAAATAAGTGTAAGAATTATGATAGGAATTAGTGTGATAAATATGCTAAAGCGAATCTTTTAAGGTGTCAAGATATGGAGAAAGTACTAAGGTGTGGGACTTGGGAAATAAAATGTAAATTGCAGCAGTAAACAAACAAAAAAATAAATAAATAGCATAGTATTATAGGTGTAAAAATCTTAAAGTAAAGTGTAAAATAAATGTAAAAAAAAACAGCAGTGAAGTATTTGCATTAAGTTTTTGCACCAACTACATACATATAGACAAAATTATTGGGAAACCTGACTTTTTCACCCATCTGTGATTCTTCCCCAAACTGTTACCACAAAGTTTAAAGCACACACGTGTGCAGGGTGTCGTTATATGTTCCAGCATTACATTTTCCCTTCACTTATACTAGGAATTAAAAAACCTGTTCCAGCATGACAAAGCCAGCTTTGTGCTTTACATGAGTTGGAGTGGAATATCATTAGTGGCCTGCTATAAAGTTCTGACCTCAACTATATTAAACACAGTGATGGATAACTGGGAACACTGACTGCACCCCAGGCCTCCATACCTCACCTACATGTTCCTGACTTTACTAACACCATTGTAGCTGAATGAGCACAAATCTCCACAAGCACACTCCAAAATATAGTGGAACATCTTCCCAAAAGAGCGAAGGTCATTATAACAGCAAATGGGGACTGAATGTGGAAGGCGGTGTTTTAAATATGAATCTTAGGGTAATGAATCATTTCTCCATATAATGTAGTAAGTGCTTAATTAAAAGGGATTAAGGTGTAAAATAAGTAGTAAAGTCAAGAAGAAAGGAATTGAGGTGTATTTTGTAGCTGTAAAGTTATTCAATGTTATTCATATAAATTTATTTAGTAAAGATGAGTGAAATTTGTAAAATATGCATTGCACAGCAATTCATAGACCTACATTAAATAGTAATTGAATCACAAGTAAACAAATAATGTAAAATGATGCAAAATGGATAAGAATGTACTGAGGTCAAGGAGAAATCATGAAGGTGTTTATGGAAAAATAATAATGGTTTAGAGCTATGATGTGAAATTATTAGCAAAGAAAGTAGAGAAGCAAAATTGAGTTATATAGGTGATATAGCATGGTATAACAATGCAGTTGTGCTTTGTGTTGCAGATCCGTTCTCACCTTCACTGCAGCTGCAGAGGAGGATCTTGGCCTTTACACTGCTGAAGTGATTGACAGCCCTGACATCTCCTCTAGCTTTAATTTCACTGCAGAAGGTACAATTTCCATCTTTCTGTCACCTAAGGTCTGGCAGTGTCACAAAAAAATAAGGTTAAAGAAGGGTTTTTTTTTGATAGTATGGCCAGAATTGAGTAGCCAAGATGTGATTGGTGCCTAAAGAATGATATTTCAGAAAACAAATGAAAAAGTAAATAATAAATATCAAAAATTCAACTGGAATTAAATGATCATAAATCATAATCATTATTAACAGTACTCTTCTATTTAATAGCATATCTTTATTAATGTTCGAGCAGAACAGGACATACGTAGCATGCTAACATTGAAAACAAAAAAAAAAGAGTGTGGAGGAAAACTTTGATTATGCACTTGTGTTCTCATTTTGCAGATCTGGAGAGACTCGTGGATTTGAGCTGGCACATCAGAAACCCACGTAAGACCATGCAGGAATAGCTGAAAAGGGCTTTGAAGGGGAATAAGAGACACATAAATGCACACACGCTCATTTCCATATTGTCAGAGTCGAGTAATAAAGTAGGCCTGGGAATTGACAAAGTCAGACAGTTAGATGTTCGATTGAAAGAAAAAAAAAGAAACAGGTACACAGAGAAAACAGACACAAATACATAGACAGACAGAAAGGCAGAAAACAGACACAGTGAAAGATAGATAATGGATAGAATGATGGATGGTTAGATGGATGGATGGATGGATGGATGGATGGATGGACACACCAATGAAAAGAAAGAAAAAAGGAAGGTAGTAGGGAAGGAAGGAAGGAAGGAAGGAAGGAAGGAAGGAAGGAAGGAAGGA
>JAAIIK010000023.1:3833210-3851332 GCA_014706435.1 Silurus glanis
GTGTGTGTGTGTGTGTGTGTGTGTGTGTGTGTGTGTGTGTGTGTGTGAATATATCTGCTTTCTTATGCAAGTTGAGGACCTTTTTCTGAAAAGCAAATGTCCACAGTGTCATTAACCTGTGGCTCAGCTGTACACTGGAGTGTGTTTAGGACAAACCCGGGTTTGTACATCTGCGTGTAAAATCTGCTTATTGAACGAGCAGCATGGACGTTCTTGTGAATGTTGTGAAAACCTCAGAATCTGGATAGAGGCCTGACCATGAAAGCGTATGCCAAATTACATTTGTTCAGTTATAATTTACTCTTTAGTAAAGTGTTGGATAAATCTGGTTTTAATCCTAATATAACTGACCAAAGCAGGAAGTGTGATGATTTTCCAAAAGATCCACTTTCTATGTAGCTGTGCTCTGTTTTGCCTTGCTGTAACTTTTGTTGTCTGTTTTAGCCATTTTCATACATTGCCCAGTTTCTCTGGTCACCGATTGTACGGTTCACTTTGTAGGCAGACAAACTGCAGTGACATTGATTGATTAAGTGAGTGATGTGTGAGTGGTCATTGCTCTGGTGAGACTCCCAACACACATCCAAATCTGTTCTGAAAATAGTCTCTTTGTTTTGATTGATGCATTGCAATAGATGGGCTACAATCTGTGTCATTGTAGAGATGATCTTCATGAATTGCTCTATCCTGGTCACACATGAGTCTTTTCCCAGGAACACAAGGTGAAAGCAAGCAATTCAGTGTGTAAAATATGTCATTTTTTCTATTACCTCCAAATAGTAAAAGTGTATTCAGGGCAAGCTAAAATTCATTGTTTGGACACTAATCCATTGCAGGACATTTTGGGATTTCATAAGGTGCACCAAATATCAGATTACCACCTGATTCAACTCAATGAATCTCAAGTTTGATGATTTGTGTTTGGTTTGCAAATGTGTATGAAATGTGTGAAGGAAGAGGAGCTCATTGATGGGGACATTTGTGAAATGGCATGGTGAAAACGCACCCATCCTGTCTACTCTATGTTTTGCATGCATAGGACATTAATTGATATTTGCTTCTCTAGATGATAAACCATCAGCACCGATACTGGCATGGTAGCGTGTGTGTGTGTGTGTGTGTGTGTGTGTGTGTGTGTGTGTGTGTGTGTGAATATATTGTATCAATTTAATCAACCAGTATTTCTAGCTCCAATTTCAAGGACAGACAAATAAATCCAGGACCAGGATAAAGGATATTCCGAATATGAATGAATAAATGCTAAATATTCTCAGCTATGATTTCATAAGTGGCTGCAAACTGGCAAAACTCTTAATGAAATAAGGTGAAAAAGCTGTTATATAGGCTGTTTCACTTTGGACTCAATTTATAGCTCCATGCTTGGACTGGATTATGTTTCTGATTAGGATTTTATTTTTTTTCAGAAATGCATTATTATTATTATATATATATATAATAATAAAAATATATATAAAAATATATATATTATTATTATTAGTTATTTTTGAAGCATTTTGTCCCCTAACATTTGACCATAAATGTATTTCTAATGTATGGAATTGTAGCAAATCTCTAAATTTGTACCATGCCAGAGTGTCAGTACGGTTACCAACCCAAGGATGTAATTGAACTCTTGGTTATCCAAACAAAGGACGTTAATGATTACAAATGCTAGAGTAGTCATTTCCCGCTGATATAAGTAGGCGAGGCGGCATTTGAGCTTCTGCACACTTAATAGAGCTTCAGAAACCCGTCTTGTGGTGAAGGAGACACCAGACACCAGGATCAAAATGGCCTTCAGTGGAACGTGGCAGGTTTATGCTCAGGAAAACTACGAGGAGTTCCTCAGGGCCATATGTGAGTATGCTATTTAATATTATGTGCTTATGCTAAAATATTATGTGCTTAGCTACACTTAGCTACTAATTTAACACAACTCTGTTTTTTTGAGCTGAGTTAAACTGATTTGTAATTTTGTCATTCAGCACTACCTGAGGATGTCATCAAGATGGCCAAAGATATTAAACCTGTCACGGAGATCCAACAGACAGGCAATGACTTTGTCATCACTGCAAAGACCCCTGGGAAAACGGTTACTAACTCATTCACTATCGGCAAGGAAGCAGATATCACCACCATGGGCGGAAATAAGCTCAAGGTATTCCCAATACCTTATACTATTACAGTTTATTATTGAGGTCATTTCCAAGTATCATTTGGCTGAATGGGCTAGTTGATTAAAACCATCATAAAAACAACTTTAAAGACTTGCAGAACAATTCCGATTTATTCTGGTGGATATGGGCCCCTTTGTGGGATTTACTTGAACAAGCAAGACCCTAGCTCTGATTTATGTTATGTTTTGCCCTTAGCCTTTCAATAGTCACTCTCCGATATTAACAATACATTGTTGTTATATTGTTATTAATATGATTGAATGCATGCTGTGTGTGTTGACTGATCAGCTCTGTTGTTGTTTTGTTTAAGTTTTAATAAGAAATAAATAAAACTATGTCAATGCTAGAGCAACAACAGCAATGCTAGCAACAACAAAAACAGGTTGTTAAATTGCTGTACTTTTTATTACCCCCTTTATCCTATTTTAAATGCCTTTAAAAATCTTCAAAAACAGCAAAACATTATAACCTGAGCCTCTGTCTTTCCTTGTTCTTATTAGTAAGCTAACTAGCTAGCTAAATACAGAAGGCTGTCAGGCTGGTTAGCTAGCTACGTTATTTTGTACAGGGCACATTCTTTTCAGTGTGGCATCATTTTAACTTTTACCGAATGACAATAATACATTGAGACCATGAGATTGTAATATGCTTTCTAGCAAATTAGAAAGCAAGAATAGCAAGATAAATCCTTCGTAAGTTTTTTTGTTTGTTTGTTTTGTTTGTAGAGTATTCCAATCTTAGATTTTCTTTTTGAATTTAGAATTTTTGTCACTATAACTGTATCCCTATGTGTCAGCTAGTGGCAACTATGACAAAGAAAAACCCTCTGAGATGGCATCAGGGAGAAACCTTAAGAGGATGGGGGATTTGAACAACAAAGTGATTTGGAGATATAGTAATATTTACCTCATGTTTTACCTCAGGGAAAAGGTCTATAGTTTTTCCCTGAGGTAAAACATGAGGTAAATATTACTATATCCCCAAATCACTTCGTTGTTTAAATCCACCATCGACAGATTTACATATATTTTGACTTCTGCAAATGAGTACATATGGATATAAAATGTGATGCCAGTACCTTAGTACACTTAGTTCATCATCCAATAGACACCTGATTCATTTCCTAGAAGCTATGGCAATTAGATATAATTGAATTAATGTGCTCGAACATCTTTACAATACTGAACACATCTGTGATCTGTGTTTCTTCTAGTGCGTTGTGAAGATGGAGGGAGGAAAGCTCATCTGTGAGTCTGAGAAGTTCTCACACAGGCAGGAGATCAAGGGTGGAGAGATGATCGAGGTGTGTGTGTGTGCAACAAACTCGACAAACACTCAGATCTGTATCATGGCCAGAAATAATAGAAAGATAATAAATTGGTCAGATGCATTCCATGGCAAGATTGTGAATCATGTGTACAATGCTTTTGCAATTTATGTTCCGTACATAAATGCACTGCAAGAGATTTTATTATTATTATTAAGTTTTTTAAATATTATCACAAAGCTGAGATTTTCTCTTTCTCTTTCCCCTTAGACTTTGACTGTAGGAGGAACCACCATGGTCAGGAAAAGTAAAAAGATGTGACTTGGCCTGCTGAAAATGTCTCCAGTTCAAAATATGCCATCTATTTAAATAAAAATGTCATTTGTCAAAATATAGACTATATTAGTGTCTAATTAAATATTACATATTAGGTAATACTTTCGTTCCTTTCCACATGTATGTGTTTTGGTACTGTTCAACCCAGAATGCTCTGGCAATTGGCTTTTGTGTTGTAAATGAAAGAATTTACAAGTTTGTTTAACATTTAAGAGACATTGAGTAAACAGAAGGAAAATCTGCATATATAAATGAAACGATTCTTCCTTCCTTCCTTCCTTCCTTCCTTCCTTCTTGCTTTATTATAATGCTTAGAAAATATTTTAGTTGTACTTTGTCCTCATATTCTATATTGGAGATTACATATATGAGAAAAGTAATATTGATTAACTTTTTGAAAATTAATTTGACAGGAGGCAGGAAGGAATCTTTAAGAATTAAGTTAATATATTTCACTTTATTTGATCTGTGCTTGGATTGGATTCTGACATGAAAAGTAACAGAAAATATGCATGATCTCGTAGCATGCAGTGGTGTTGTATTGTATTAGATTACATACTTATAATTGAAGTGGTTGAAATTATATATTAACACCATTCTTTTTACAATTTAAAAAGTTATAAAGCAAACAAACAAGGATTTTTTTTTTTTTTCAAATTATTTTTAATTGCATGCAAATCCTTTGCAGTAAAGCAGTCTACCAGAAGTCTGACACCCATGTACATAACCAAATCCTTCTCTGAGATGCTTTTCCAGGCCTCATCCATCCTTAGTTGCATTGATCAAGCCCCATTAGTGATGGGTAGTGATGGGTTGTTCATAAACGATTCCATCATTTTATTAATTTCCTTTAATTTGACTTAGAAGAACGAGTACGAAGGACGAGTCTCAAGAGTGATTCGTTCATTTTCTACTGGACATGCGTAAACTAAGCAAAATCTCTGTAGGTTATGTACAGGAAAGAGAATGGAGTTCATCTTTCTACTCTTCTAGACCGAGTCGATAGTTTTTTTTTACCACGTGACTCCCATTGATGCTATGCAGTGCATTACACAGAAAACAGAATTGAGTAGTTCATCTCATGAGTCTTATAGTCTGAGTTGTTCGTTCTTTTTTCACATGACTCCCATAGATGCTACACAATGCAATAGATCGTTTTTGATTTTTTTTTTTGTCCGAATCTTGACATTATTGTTACAAGACGATACACAATGCAATAGTTTAGGTTTTTGAGTCACATCACTGGGGGACATTCTAAAATGCTTAACTTGAAAAACACCTAATGTGGCTTAATGCCATAAGACAGTGTTTGTTAAAAGAAGAAACTCAGTAAACACATTAATAATAAAACATGTTATGTACAGACACGAGTCTAGATTACGAACGTAACACGCTTAATTACGCTTTAAGTGTTTTTCTCCAATAGAAAACCGTTAAGGAAAAAGCTTAACGTGGCATTAATGCTAAGACAGTATTTAAAAGACCACACTTAGTAAACACAATATAAAGTACGGATAAACAGTTTGGTTTAGTTTGGTCTTTTAAAAATGCTGTCTTATCGCATTAAGCTACGTTAAGCTTTTTAATTAATTATATAAGTTAAGTTCATATTCTGGATTTGTGTCTGTACATAACATGCTTTACTATTAACGTGTTTGCTGAGTATTAAGCCACGTTAAGCATGTAACATTTTATGTTATTTTTGACCAAATGAACCAAATGAACCAAATGAACCAAATGAACTAAATGACAAAGAAAAGATTCGTTTATTTTGATGAACAAGATTCAAAGAACCGAGTCACTAAAATGATCCGATCTTCTCATCCATTGAATGGATGTCAGATGACCCTAAGGCGCATGCGTACTACCGGGCCCGCACGCGCATGCGCAAGAAGCGAACCCGCGACGTTGGCGGCCTTCGATAAAAGGGTTCTTCGGCGCGCATCGGCGGTTTCTGTTCGTTTTTTCTTTTAGAGCGACATGGCGCGGTACCTGAGACCACCAAATACTTCTCTTTTCATCAGGAATATTTCCGATGAAAGCAGGTAGGTTTTTTAAGAGACCTTTGAAACACATATTTAGAGTATTATTTTTGAAGGAGAAGAGAAAAAAATAAAGGTTGCTAAGCGCGGCGACGTCATAGTAAACGCATACTAGCGTCCTAAACAGTGTGTAGGAAATAGTGCGAAAGGCCAATATGGCGGGCCGCGGCGCGCGCTGTTCCTACATACTATCTAGTGCGGTAGTACGCACCTGGTTGTAATACTGACTTACATTGAGCTAAGCTTTTTTTTTTTTTTTTTTTTTTCTCTCTTTTTTCAGCGCTTTTGTACCAACACGAATACAGCGAGGTCTTATAAGTGTATAAAATGCATTATCGTGCTTCGGTGCTGGAAAAAATAGGTTTTAAATGTTTTTAAAAATAGACAAGCTTCCAAAAAAGGTAAAAAAAAAGAGGAGGAAGGCGGGTCGGCTAGTCATGCTAACTGGCTTAGCCTTTTAGGTATGCAGCTAAATATAGGTAAAGAGGGGGCTGGTGGATTGATTAGTCTTTTAGCTCTAAAAAGAATAGAATTATTATTAAAGGTATTTGTTGAAAATTGTATTATTGGTTTACTTTATTAGTAATGTAAATGTACTAACTAGCAGGAGTGGGTGAATCCACGTGGTGTGGTAAAGAAATCTATTTTTTTTTTCTAGCCTAGGATCTCAATTATATATAGATTTATATATTTGTTAATCTTGATGGTTTGCGGTAGATCCAGTAAACCCTAAACATGACTAGCGTTAACGTAATTTGTGTACATTATACCGGTGTGTTGTGCAAAATAAACCAGTGTGCATGTGCAAAATCACTTTTCAGAGGGAAGGAAATGGATAAAATACTAAAAGCATTGCAACAGTGGATTTGTGTGTATGAGCTCAATATATTGTTTAATGACGTTTTGAAGGGTGCACAAACTTTTCTGCACTTTTGTTCTTTGCACCTTTCTGATCTGCTATTTTTATGGTACCCCCACCCCCCAAAAAAGCCAAATCTGGTTTGCTGTTTTTCCAGAATATGAGGAAAAGTTGCTTGAATAAAATGGCCTGTTCCAGGTTCCTGCACCAATCTTGGAAAAGGTATAGAGTTGCGGCTGCTCTTTGGTTGTATTTCTTGGTCAGCAATAATAATAATAATAATAATAATAAAACGATCTTGGGAATTAGTGCTGGCAGAAAGGAAATGAGAGCGAACCCACAGAAATGGAAACAGTGTAAGGTTGGTTTAAGTGTTCCTGTTCACCCCTGGTTCCCTGTGATCTCCTGCCCTACACATTTTGGGGGATTTTCCTGCTTTCACACACCCATGTGACCTCTGCTCAGGCTGAGGTGTGTGAGAGCAGGAAACACTACTATGCAGAAGAGTTATTTTTTCTATGCTAAACCTTAGAAGGAGAGGACTCCGTCTCCTTCAGACAAATGAGTGAACTATGATTTCATGATGCTTTAGGCCAGAGGATTTGCGTCGCGAGTTCGGTCGTTACGGCCCTATTGTAGATGTCTACATTCCCGTTGACTTCTATTCCCGTCGGCCAAGAGGATTTGCATACATTCAATATCCTTTGTAAGCAATCGGACAAGTGGTTGTTGATTTGTGTTTTGGGTGTGTTTTTATTATAATTAATTTCTTTTTGTTTTTTGGAGGGGTAAAAGGAAAAGCAAAAATCTGAAAGTGAAACTGTGAGATCTAATTTGATTGTATTCTGGCCTCTGTCTCCTAACTGCTATTTCTTCTGTTGTCTCAGAAAATATAAAGACATACAGTTCTGGAGACCGTCCCTCCAAAGAGTATTTAAGAGTAAAGACCGAAGTAGATTAGATTGAAGCCAAAGAACCCGTAAGGATTCAGGCGCCAAGCGATAGAGGGGAAAGAAAGAGAAAAGTTAAAGCTCGAAGATTCAAAGAGGAGAAAGAGGGCACCTGTTCCAAACAGAGAGAGGAAAAGAGCAAAAGATAATGGGGCAAAGACAAGCAGGAAAACCCTCTCAAGGCCTTCTGGGAAGCGCTTAAAGAGAATAAAGGTCAAGCTCTCAAGGTCAAGCATGTTAAAGGTAACGAGTATTAACTTTTGTATCCTACCTCTGCTGCGGTCTGTGCATTGTCCCTTTCCCCCCTCCCTCCACTCCAAAGTCAGTTTTCTAATCTTACCTGTGCTTTAAGTACTTCATAGTTGATCCATGTTAATTTCGTAATTCTGCTTGCCGAAAGATTTCATCGATGACCAATTTCTGAACGCTTAAAAATGAAAATTGATTCCGTAATTACCTCTCCCCTGTTTATGATTTCTCCCCATTCAGCTCATTTTGCTTTCTCTATTATATTAATAATGTAACGTTACTGCTGAAATGAGCTCGGTGTCCTCAGAGATCCTGTCTGGTGAATGTGTGTCGTTGTGATTTAGCCTGTGTCAGTGTGGTTTTAAAATGGAAAGCCTTAACAGCATTAGCACGTTTGAGGACGTCCGTGACGCCGAAGATGCTCTTCACAACTTGGACCGGAAATGGGTCTGCGGACGGCAGATCGAAATTCAGTTTGCCCAAGGAGACCGAAAAAGTAAGTGTTCATGCAACCCCAATTTAAAATAAAAAAAAAAAGAAATTGATTTTGTCTCCAAAAACAGCAGTTCCCAGAAGTATATGGACATTTTTGGGGCTTTGGATTTGAGATTGGCAAATCACTGCATTCTGTTTTAATTTACATTTTGGTGTCCCGTCTTTTATGTAAATTGGGATTGTATTTTGTCTGATATACCAGTGTTTCTGATCATGCTTCTTTTAACAGCACTGGAGTTTGCTAAGAGACGACGACAAAGTCGATTCCTACCCTGAAATTACATTTCTATACTTGTTCAAACATTGCATTCTTTTTGTGCTATTGAAACACCTGGTCATTAAATTTGTTTAATTTGGTGTATCGCGCTGACCTGTCCGTTCCTGACCTCTTTATTAGCCCCGACTCAAATGAGGACGAAAGAACGCCATTCTCCTCGCAGCTTCTCCAGATACGACGATTACGAGCGCGATGGGCGTTACCGGCGTTCCCGGAGTCGCAGCTACGACAGACGCCGCTCACGCAGCCAGTCATACGAGCGCAGACCTCGTCGTTCTGATAGTCCCAGAGAGTGAGTCACAATTACTGCCGTCCGTTTCACAACCTCTTGTACTACGATAGAAACGGCTTCTTAATGAATTTTAGTCTCACCCTTTTCTATTAATTCAGGGGTTTGGAGTGGGTGTGACTTCATTAACTTTCATTATTACTCAGTTACAGACTGTTTGCTGTGGGAATTCCCTGTAAACTTAATCACATGATTCACATTGTTCTGTTTGTTTTTGTTTTTCTCCCTGGCAGCTCTCGTTATGGCAGACACAGGCGAAGCCGAAGCCGTGACAATGACAGGTGTGGTTTATATTCTTCCCTTCTTCTGTTTTTTTTCTCTGCCTTATTTTACATACCCAGAAAAATGTGTCCACTCCTTATATTGCACATTACTCTTTTTATTTATGTATTTATTTTATTATTTTGAGAAGTCTCATCTGTTACTCATATTATGCAGTTTATCTCACACTTCTGCCCATGCAGGGAAAAATTTGCCCCTTCATAATTTTTTGTAGAGATTTTGCATTGTTGCTTGTATACTTTTCATGCATGCTTAGATATCGTATTCAGTGTCCCGTCTCCTACCCCCTCCAGGTCGAGGCACGGGCGAGATCACGGCCGAGGGCACCGGGGCGCTCCGTCTCACAGCCGCTCTGGTTCACGCTCCCCCTCTCCCAACACCAGGATCAAGATGAAAAGCAGGAAGTCGCGTTCAGGGTCTCGTTCTCCCCGTCCAGCTGCATGCGATGACGCTCCACAGTCCAGCGGCGCACGAGAGGACGAAGACACCCGCGCCCGATCGCCATCTCGTTCCTGCTCTCGCTCGGTCTCGCGCTCGCGTTCACGCTCCAGATCCTGGGCAGGACGCAAATCCGGAGGCCATTAGGAGACTTTGTGCGTTAATACTGTAACTCTTGCAGCTCTGGCACACTGTAAATCCCACCGTGTAAAGGCCGTTTTACTTTGGTTAACTTTTGTTTCTGCAGGTTTGCTTTGGGGGAAAACATGATTTCTTGCTTTCAGGATCAGTTCTGTTCGATTTGTTATCATCCTGCATATAGTCATGATGCAGTGTTGCTTTTTTTTTTTTTTTTTTTAAATATTTAATAGCTGTTTTGTCCCTCAGTTGTCCACTTTAGAGTTTCACCAAAAAAAAAGGGTCTAGTCCTCTGTACATGCCTTTGATCAAAAAGGACAGTTTTATATTGAATTTATTCTGTTTAGGCAATAGTTAGAAAAGGACGTGTTGTAGAGTGCAGTATTTTGTGTGTATATTTTCTCTATTGGATTCAAATGCTTTTGGTTTGTACAAAAATTTTAATCCAGTCGTTTCTCTTCCGAGAGATTAAACAGGGATTTTTTTTTTTTTTTTCTTAACCAAAAGCTAATGGTAAATGTATTCCTGATTCCATGTGGCTGAAACTACACCAATGTATGTTTTACTCTCTTCATTCTGGAGCCGGATCAGAGAAAAAGCTCGTGTGTGAATAAAAACTTTGGTTGTTTAAAACTGGTTTATTTTGTGTGAATAATTTGGATAATTAACCCTCTTTTAATAGTTAAACCGAGATTAACTGCATGTCTTCAGCATTGTGTCCTACAGCAGTGTGTAGAAACCCTGGAAAAATAAATCTCAAGTGTCAAACTCTATTAAATGGAGAAAAATCCACACACAGTAAGAAGTAAAGCCAATGTTCTAGGGTGCAGTGCAAACACGACTAAATCATATCTCATCATACACATTCATCAGGAGCTAAATCTAGACCTTTTTTTTGCTTGTTTCAATGATTAATTTCACTGAAGAAACTGTTCATTTAATGTACACTAGATCATGATCATGTTCACTGGCAGGGACATGATGATCGAGTGACACCCTCTGTGGGAGTAAGTTGTAATGTGTCCTGTATTTGTTTACCCAAAAACCTCATTCATGCAACATTGGTGGCTAGTTTAACTGTATTAGTTAATAGAGAAGAAAGTCCTTCTGGACACATTCCCATATCTTAGACATATCAGTTCACACATACTTGCATGTTCCATAATCCATACACACTAATCCACCTGCCTAAATCAAAAGCCTACTCTCAAATACCAAGCATACAAAAAACCCAAAACTGAAATTAAGTCCAATTTATTTATCACTGACTATCCAGACACCAAGAAAGAAATGGCAGGACAAAAAAAAAATCCACTTGTTCCCAAACCACTGACCATTGTTACCCAATTATTCTACAATTTGATAATTTTTACATTCCATATGAGGTGTGTGATTGGTCCATCATATTCTTGAATACACTGTTTTGGGACAAAAGTTTGTGGACACGTGATTTTAAGATTGTGCTTTTTGAACGTCACATCCCACAACAAGTCCCCATTTGCTGTTATAATAACCTCCACTCTTCTGGGAAGATGATCCACTCAATGTTCAGTAAGGTGTTGAGGCCTGGGGTGCAGTTCCAATTCATCCCAAAAACGTTCAATAGGGTCGAGATCAGAGCGCTATAGCAGGCCACTCAAACTCATGTACAGCATATCATCAAGGCTCTGGTTTTGTGTTGTGTAGGGAAAAGTTTCATGCAACCCTATAAAAATGATTCCAACGTTGTAACAGTTTGGAGAAGAATAGCTAGAAAAGTCAGGCGTCCCAATACTTTTGCCCATATAGTGAATGTAGATTCAAGTAGCTCAGGATTCAAAGGGAAAGGTTTGCATAAACCAAATTCTGCTCTTGAAGCACATTAGGCTGAACAGAAGTAGAGTTTGAGAACCGAACATAACAGACTTCTCACTTGGAAACACAGTAAAGAAGGCAAATCATTGGGCGCCTCGAGTCTGGGAACAGCTGGTGATAAAACCTTTTTTGGGCAGAGATTCATAAAGCAGTGGAAAACATACTTACAGCCCTTTATTTGCACGTTTCTACACCATCCAGGAAAAGCTGATTTTCAGAATATCTGTAATCGGGATGTTCAGACTTTTCCACACCTGATAGTACATTAATAATGAAAATCTAAAACAGGTGGAAGCTGGTGTTTGGTTGGAATGAAAACCTGCACTCACACCTGCTCTTTGTGGAAAATATTGAACACCCCTGATCTGGTTGGTAAAATAAATAAATAAAAAATAAAAAAAAAAAAACCTCCCACGGTGCTGGTTGCTTCCTGAACCCCACAAAAGTGCATAGATATTGTAAATGACATGTATATAATGGAAAAGATGACCTACATCTTCAGAAAGATGTTTATTATATTCTGGACGGAGGGTTGAATATGTAAGCCAATTACAGCCAGACTTTGTGGAGGTACAGAACAATTTTTAAAAGAAAAAAAAAAGTTAGTGAATTCCCCTGCATACTTCTCCCCTATTAAATATTGGAAAGTATGCCATTTCCTACAGCCTCTACTATATACTAAGAGCCTACAATTAACAACCTTTATTAAGGAGTTGAATTAGAAAGCAAACATCCGACCTCCCGCAATTCATTTTCACCAAAACCGTGCGTGTACGTTCTGCGGTGCACGAGAACAAAATCCTCCTGTACCAGCAGGTGGCAGTGGTCTGTATCCGGTGTTCAAAACGGAAACCGGGAAAAAGCCAGAACTACGAATATATAAAGCGAGCACTTTGATCGTTACTAACTTTTTTTTTTTTTTTACGATCGTATCTGCTAAGTTGCAAAGACGAGAGCAAGAACGACAAGAAGCATCCGCGTTCCCTCTTTAATCCGTCGCCGTTCACGTTTCATTCAAACACGTCGGCATATATTGACCATCAGCAAGACAAAATCATTCGTAGAATTAAAAAAAAAAAATCCAGATATGAATGTAACTAACCAGGTTTTGGAATAAAGTACTGCTTTTTATGCTACTAGAAAAAAAAGAAATTGTAAAAACACAAACATTTCCCAGAACCGCAAATGAATTCGACACACTAATTGATGCATCGACGTGTCCACAAACCGCAAGCGCCCATATTTACGTGGGTCAGTAAATACAAGATCAAATAATGGTTTGCATCCAAGTTTATTTTGAAATTCCTTACGCCCCCTATACAAGAAAAACTGACTTTTTCCACAAAGGCAGCAGTGAACTCTGTCATAATGTTTATGCTCAGGGCAATGAAGGGGAAAAACAAATTCTTAATCACAGTGAAATCTTCCTTTTTTTCTTTAAATACATCTGCTGTCATCTTTGGCTGCAGTTCGGCACGCAGTTTGCTGTCGGGCCGTGTTTTCCTGGGGAGTTACAGTTCGAGCCAATGGAGCCAATGCAGGAATGTACGCTTACTCGGGAAAAGGAAAAAAAAAAACAACAACTGAAAAATAAAACGAGAACATTTGGTGTCCTCGTTCACAAGCCAGACTGCAAAAAATAAAAATGAGGGAAAAAAAAAAATATACTAATACCACCAAGGATGGGACAGCAATTTCTTTTAAATTTCATAAAACTGTAGACAAAAAAAAATCTACAAAAATGGAACTAGTAATATTACACAACATGTAAAGTAAACACTTGTCACCCTCTACACAAAGCCGAAGTTCTTGGTCTTGATGGCGAGGAGGAGCTTCTGCTTGAGGATCTGTTTGGAGGAATAAAGCGGCACGTAGAGGCGCGAGATGCAGGTGTTGGCCGTGGGAAGGTGTTGGTCGTCCGGAGGCCTTATGGTGATGGACGGCATTGGCTGAAATCCTTCCTCGCTGGCCGGCAGGGACGGGCTGGACGTCCAGAAATACACCTGCAGGACAGAAAGGTGTGTTAGGGTCTTAAAAACATCAGGCTATTAATTGCCTAGACAGGTAGACTTTTGTATGCACATATTATATATGAATGATTTTATCTAAATAAATAAATGAGGTTAAGTTGAAGGAAAGGAGAAGTCTCACCAGATCCTGCCTCTCGGTCATGCTCATTTTCTCCACAATGGACCAAAACCAGCGTTTAAACTGCAACAGCTTCTCTGCGTTCTCACCTGGGCATCAGACGAGTAAAACCAGTTACATAAAGAACAGAGTCAGATGCAAGTAATTAGTGCTTGTAAGACTTTGTTTGGTTTGCAAGAACAAAGGAAAGTAAAAGGAATTAGCTCAATGTATTTGTTTCATTAAATGCGAAACAAGTACCGTAATTTACGGACTATAAAGCGCACCCATATATAAGCCGCACCCACTGAATTTTACAAATATTTATATTTTTAACATAAATAAGCCGCACCTGTCTACACTAATGTACTTTACACAGGCTTTAACGAAAGAGACGTTACACACGGTGTAACGGGTGAAATATGATGCGCTTCCTTTAGGAGCATAGCGGTATTTTGGGAAAAGACCGGCACTGCATTCTTCCGGTATTACTGCATGTGTTCAAGACGAGGATTATGTGCTTATTATTTTCTGATGCTGATTTCTAAGTTTCTTTGACTAACCCTTAACGCTGTTGCCAAGAAAAATAAAAAAGCATGAGTTTTGGAAACCTGTCTGTGCTTATATGATTTCTGTTGCAACTGGAGTTACAACTCGAGCTCTCCCTTCACCCAGACTCAACGCATTACAACGGCTTGTATCTAAACAGTAGCCGACCAAGAAAGTCATTGTTCGCTGTCTTCCTCCTTCCTTTCACAACTATTTCTCTCGGGAGTTTATCTTTTGGCATCGTCGTGCGTTTAAAAAAAAAAAACGGGTTTTTTTTTTCGTTTCCGTTCGGAAATTTCATTGGTCTAATGTTATGTCGCTCAGTTTTTTGGCTTGAAGTTTGTGAAAAAGGGGAAAAACCCAGAAAAAAAAAATCATAAATTAGCCACTTCGTTGTTTAAGCCGCGGGGTTCAAAACGCAGGAAAAAAGTAGCGGCTTATAGTCCGAAAAATACGGTATTCAAATTCATCAGTATCAATCAGCTCTGGGTTACTCGTTACGGATAAATGTATATACGTTTGTGTAAAGAACGAAAGAAAGAACGATAGAACTAAAGAACAGACGATAGAAAAATAGATAGGATGAAAAATAAATATTTGTGTAAGAAAGAGGGGAAGTTATGGGATGCCACACTGCTGAGAGATGAGCTGAACAGGATGGTCAGAAATCAGGTTGTTTACCGGATTCGTCATTGAAGGAGGTGAAGCTGATGAGCATCTGCACGTTGACCTCGCCGCAGCCGTTAACAAGCAGCCTGAAGTCTTCTGCTGTGAGATCCTCCAGAGCATTTTTGGGGAGCACATCCAAAAGCCCTTTCCTCATGGCCTGGAAAAAAAAAAAATAATGTAATTACATACACAATTAATTTAATTTATTAATACCTACCTACTTATACAGTTTACTAATCAAATGCATGGGCATTTTTTGATATTTTCAGCAATATATTTAGTTTTCTTTGAACTTTTTATTGGTTATACGTGTCATCATTGTTAATAATGAGCTACAACAGAAGAATCAGTAAATCAGTGCTTTATAAATGTACAGCACAAAAGAATACAGACACATAAACCTGCAGCTTGTGGAACGTTTTCTGGATAAAACATCACTTGTGCGAATAAAAAGCAGGAAAGCGAGTCAGTTCTGTACTCACATGCAGAGGCTGTTCCGCTACAACCAGCATCCTGTGTTCGGCGTATTTCCTCACATACTCGTACACGTTCTGAGGGGTCACGGGCATGCTGCCACCACCCGCCAACAGCTCCACCTGATTAGCACACAATCATTATGTAATATATTTAAAACAACAGCAACAGTGGCATTAAATGTGTAACAGTTTACCACGAGTAACAAATAATTGTATTTCCTTAAAATAAATGCAACCTGGCACCATATGCACCTTATTAGCTGTTCAACATGCTGCTAACTAGGTTTTAAGTGTTTGTAATCTGGTAAACTACAAAGTGTTAAAACAAGTTTTACACTACTGTTACAGCCTATACATGAAAGTGATATTTAAAATGACAGAATAATCAACACATGAGCTCTCTAAAGTTCTTTAGAGACAAAGCTTTATGGAAGAAAGTACCTGTCCGGATCCTTCCTCCTTGCAGAGGTCGATGGCGAAGGCGAGGTCCATGGCGGCAAAAACAGCCTCAGCCTCGCTTGCCTGCGAATGCCGAATCAGCTGCCGCAGACTCTCGTACATCACTGGGTCGAAGAAGGCGAAGTCATGCCAGTTTACCTGCATGTCACACATACACACACACACACACACACACACACACACACACACACCTTATTTTAAAGACCCAAAGTCTTATTTAAACCGCTTCCTATTTAATCTGCTGTGTCAAATCAGAACTACAGAGACTCCATACAAGGTTTTTTACTAAATACCCACCTTTCTACCGAGCAGCACTTTGATGACGTGCCTATTCAGGGTGATGGGGCAAAGTTCATTCTGCAGAAGACACAGTCCGAGTATTCTGGACAAAAGTGTGGAAAGAGATGTTGTAAAATCAACTGCATATTATATAATATCTGAATCAACATTTTAGACATTAATAAGTGATCAAAAGATTTAAAAAAATATGAAGTAGACAAGTCAGCTTTTATTGCCATTTCAACCATATACACCAAACGGGCATAACTTTATGACCACCTGCCTATTATTGTGTTGGTCCCCCTTTTACAGTCAAGACCTGTGCAGCATTAACAGCATGAACTTCAGTAATTTGAGCTACAGGAGCTCATCTGTTG
Source organism: Silurus glanis (assembly GCA_014706435.1). NCBI lineage: Eukaryota > Metazoa > Chordata > Actinopteri > Siluriformes > Siluridae > Silurus > Silurus glanis. Next base: position 3,849,800 of record JAAIIK010000023.1, read on the forward strand.
GATCGGACCACACGGACCAGCCTTCGCTTCCCACGTGCATTAATGAATTAGTGACCCTGTCGCCGGTTCACCACTGTTCCTTCCTTGGACCACTTTTAACAGATTCTGATCACTGCAGGAAAATCAGGAAAATCCCACAAGAGCTGCAGATTTGCAGATGCTCTGACCCAGTCGTCTGGACATCACAATTTTTCAAAACTCATTTAAATCCTTATGCCTGCCCATTTTTCCTGCTTCGAACACATCAACTTTGAGGACAAATGTTTGCGTGCTCCCTAAAAAATATATCACACCCACTAACCATGATGAAGAAATAATCAGTGTTATTCTTCATAACGTCATCGCTCATGATATATTTCTTTCCCTGGTCGGTGTACAGTAAAACAAAAACAAACTTCTACGTCCAGGTTCCTACCTGCCGATGTTGCGGAAGCAGTTGAGCCTGGCCTCAGAGTTCTTTCCGGGCCGGGGGGAGTAAAAGCCCCTCTTCCCAGGCTGGTAAAACAGAGGGGCGTTATCATCGCCATCATCCGTGTCATCCAGCTCCATGTCCACCACGCTGCGAGTGGAGGCATGTCTCTTCCTATTCTCCTGCTGTACAATATAAAAATTATTATTCGTCAGAAGACATTTTCTGTGAAACAATAAGGATATTATTTTTATATATTTATTTATTTATTTATTATAATTGTAAAATGATGTGCATTGTACCTGTGTTTTCTCTGGAGTGTCGAGGAGACCAAGGTCCAGTATGCTGTCTGCACCGTTTTCCCTTAAAAGCCAGACAGTTTATGAGAGCGAATCTGAACAGTTTAAAAAAAATCAGAATGACCTTCAAAAAAATTAAGAAAAATAAGTACCTTCCATGTGTGATGAGAAGCTCCATGGCCTCCTCTACACGGGCTCGGAGAGAATCCTCACTGGCCAACAGGAGTAGCAGCTGAGCAGGTGAGAGTTCCAGCAACATGCCTGTGATTTTACTGGCAAACGCCTGTAAAGAGACAACAACAATGTGAACATGATCAAAAATCAAAAATAAAATAAATTTTTATAATCATCCTGCATCTTCTACTCTCTTTGTAAAGCCGTCTCCCTGCAACGGCTTCGCAAGAATTCTCATTTCCTGCTGAGTGAGTACACACCGGCTGCATGGCATGGACACGAGGATACAGACGCTCCCCTAACGCCTGCCTGTGAGCAGGCAGTGGATCCGGCTCATCGCTAGGGTTTCCCTCCGACGCAGGACGAAATGGTCTGGTGTCAATGGACAGCTGCCGCCGAGAATCCCTGTACGGCAAAAGTAGACAGAAATCAATTAGCAAAGCTGCAGCAGTTTAAATTAAATCAAGGTTGATTAAACCGAATCATTAAAAAAATAATAATAATTCTTTGCTGTGAAGGTAGAATTTCTGATAACCACCACAACTGATGACTGCAATCAGCAGAACATTATGGAATTATTCCTTTTTGCTTGATATTTTATAACACACACACACACACACACACACACACACACACACACACACACACACA
>JAAIIK010000023.1:3867833-3891432 GCA_014706435.1 Silurus glanis
CCTTTTGATTTTAAATCCTTATGATCCACCTTCACGATGTGATTATATAAGGGTTCCTACACATTTTTCATTTCTAAATTTATTTTAAAATTCCATACTTCCTAATTCCATATACAGATTATAAAAGCAGACTTCGATAAAGATTTTTAAGTCCATATTTAACATCTGAAATAATGATTTTAAAGCCCAACATTCGCTACGTTACAATCTCTGATGTCTCTCAGAGCCGGAATCTCCGATTTCGATTTCTTTTTACCTGGCCAGCGGTGAAGATAGCCACATTACGCTCACTCTGGCCTAGAAATGCCAGATTACTCGTAGGGAAATGGTTCTCTTGCTCAGCTTTGCCAGTGGCCAAGTCAAATATACAGTACCGAACCCAACTTCCTGTTTTGAGAACAGCATGGACTCCTGTATTGGAGAGGGGAAAAATAAAAAAATAAAAAGATTGAATAAAAACAGAAAGAAGTTTTTATTAAGGATGAACAAATTATAATTTATAATTTGTAAAAATCAAAATGTGCAGATTAACACTATAAAAAAAAAAAAAAGCACATGTATACACACCCACACACACACACACAAACAAATACTTGCCTTTGGAGTCAACATTGACAGCTAAAATTTCAGCCTTTTCAGGAATACAAAGTTTTTTAGGTGTGCGCTGGAAACAGTCTGGAACTTTAGGAGTTCCACCAGTTTTAACAACCTGTAAAAGGATAAACAGAAGACGCTTAGTGTGCACAACATTCAATACAATCGAGCGCACGTTTTCTCTCTTTGAATGCGTTTATACAGATACCTGTAGCTCATCGATTCGGAGCAGCCTGCAGTCCTGCAGGAGAGAGGACGGGTCAGAGTCAGTGGGAGCTGCACTCTGGCTGCTCGACGTCCCTGGAAATTTCACAGCAACATATGCACCATCGACTTTTAGCACCTTGAGTTCAAAAGAGAGATTTGTTGCAAACGTGGCGTCAACACGAGGAAAAACACACACACAAAAAGAACAGTAAAAACATGTCAAGAAACAAATTACAATATGCTACATGTACAATCTGTATTAACTAAAGCAATGTCATTTATTAAGAAATTGACAAGTGCATCATCCTGCCTTTAATTTACTATAGGGTTCATCCTTTAGACAATTATTTGTAGGATTTGATGTCAGTATTTGCACTAAAAATGCTTGAGTTTTATTTTTTTATTTTTATATATATATATATATATATATATGAAATACACAAAAGAAAATACATTAGAAAACTAAAGAAAATATAAAAAGGACATGGGAGAAATACAGAGTCTGATTCAAGTATTATTTTCAACGAATTAATCCATTGTTCTGATATTGGTGAGTTTTACCATTAAAAATTTAATTTTGAGTTTTAGGACTAACACTAAATCCTAGTCTCTGATTTCATAAGCATTCAAATAGTATAGTGGCCTTATTTTGTCATTAAAATTACTAAAATATTGCATTGTCGTCATCGTCCCTCAACACACAAACAAAAATTTGCTGGTTTAAATATCACATTTACAATTAAGTCTTCATGCTGTAAGACCTCAGTGTGCTCCTCATCTTCAATCCAACAGGAACCTACCTTCCCTACGGGGACATTTTTAACATCTTCCACGAACACGACCTCACGCAGAGGCCACTGTTCTTCGTTGACCTTTTCCTCCTCTTTAGGTGCCGGTGTGGAGCGCCTCCGCTCTGCAGCACAGTGAAAGGCATGTGAGAATCACAAATCACTTCTAGGAGCTTAATTAAAAATAAAGAAATAAACTCCAGCAGTATCATCTGCACACAAGGTCACATTTTCTTTTATAGTGCTTTTTCTTTACACATTCATTCCCTTATATTTTAGTAGGTATGCGTTTGGGGGAAAACCCTGGGCAGTAACAAATAAGTGATTTATATACATGTCACTACTGCTCTGTGCTTTATCATTAATATCCTAATACATATTGTACATAAAAAAAAAATAAATAAAAAAAACTTTGCAATGTCTTTCCTTAGCTTCCTCCTATTTACACAGAAGACTTAATTTGCCCTCAACCTTCCTTGGGGAAAAAAATAATAATAAAACCAGACATTCATAATTTAATACTGATGTACCGACCCTGAAAAACAAGGAACAAACTAAATCAGATGCTGAGCACTAGACTTAGTTTCGTAGATTAGGCGCTTTTACAAAGCAAAAACAGAAAAGCACACTTTGTAAAGGAAATTTATGACAACTGGTCAAATGTCAGGGTCGGCATTTGAAGGCCAGGAAAAAGGTTGCGAAAGGGAAAATGTTTGGTAAATTTGGAAACTAACTTTTTTTGGAAATTTAAATAAACCGAATCATATACAAACAAACATTTTGTTTGCTCATAAACTAACATACATGCAAACTAATAGAGATTTTCTTTTAAAATGAAATTTTGGCCTTTGATGTAATGGTTAGTATAATTTTGTTGCACAATAGCTTACACACAGCACAAGGATGTTTGAAACAAATTTGTGAGATATTTGTGTTATGGACATTAGTGTTTTTAAATCTGCTTTCAAATCTCACTTTTTTAGGATAGCTTTCAGGTGATTTTTATACTTGTGATGTATTCTGTGATGTTTATTTATTTTATTTATCTCATTTTTATTATTAAACTTTTTTTTCCTTTTCTTCTATGCTTGAAAAGCGCTTTGAGATGCAACTTTTGAAGGTGTTAAGTAAAAAAAAAGATTATTTTGTGTGCAGGATTCAAGAAATGATGTGTGTTATGAAGGAATGCACAGTGCACGTAGGGAGTACAGGGACTTTGCTAAACCCAAAAGCACTATTCTTGTGTGTTACTGCATTATTGTGTCCTGGTGTATTATACAGTTGTGATCATGTACCTGTAAACAAGAGCGTTTCAACAAAACTTTGTCAAAAGCTTTGTGTCAAAACATGGACTTTCCACTTGGGATCAATAAAGTTCTCATCTTATCTTATAAATGGGGCAGAACTTCCTTAATGCTCATGATCAACATGAGTGATTGGAACGTTTGTTTGCACTTTACTAACAAGTCGCAGCTCTGCACATTGAGTGTACCAGTACATACTATAAGGCAGAGAGGCACTGCTGGCAATGGAGGAGGTATCGCTGCAGGTGGATGCCGGCGAGGGAGGAGGTCCCATCTCTGTTTTGACCATTTCGGGTTTGATCTCCGCCCTGTTTGAACAAACAGAACCATCAAACGCCCAAATAGGAAATAAAAGTATCGCCACATGATAAATCTAATGGTTAATTAAACACTAATACTGATCATTCAAAAGTCGTCCCCTGCCCGATTATGTCTGGAAAGGTTGGGTGATTTGATACATTAATGACAGAGGGATTTTCGTTAGCTGTAATGGTCATACTTTGTCTCCTGGGCCTTGGCGCTCTTCTCCATGCTTTTCAGGCTTTCAGGAGAGCGCAGCTGAAAACGGCAGCTGTCGTTCATGTTCCACACTGACTCGAGCAAAACGCCCACCTTGGGGACCCCGGCATTTACAGAGAAGGCCACGGCGCCTGCGTGATACAAGGGGTTGTTCCTCAAACACACCTATCGCACATATGAGAAAAACATCGCCATTAATACGCAGAGACGCACACGGTTATATACAGAGAGCATCTTTAGAGTCAACAAGGTTCGAACAAAACGTCTCAAATCAGTGGATAATTCTGCAGTGGAAACATCCGGTGAAAGTTTTGACCCTCATACCTGAGTGCCCACTGTAATGTTGGGAATTGAAGCGATTCCGGCGCTGGATTTGGGCTTCTTGTTCTTAGCCCTGGCCTTTTCAAGCATTTTTTTGCGTTGACTGAAAGGCACAACACCCCTGAGGAAAAGGGGTTAAGGGAAAAACGGTTACACACGCCAGCTCAGATCCCTAAGTGCCACACGGCATAAACACAAAAGAAAGGAAAAGACAAAAGATATACAGAAGATATGAAAAGAACGTTAAAAAAATATTAATAAAAAAAAAAAAAAAATTAAACATGTTGCAATGAAAATGAATGTACCATTTAGTAAACTGTATGCCTTGGTGGAGTCTTATCAATTTTTTTTCGCCATGTGGTGTAAGATTGGATTATATTTTTGTGTAAATACATACAAGCATATGACAAAATTAAAGAGAAGGTAAGAAAAAATAAGCAAAAAAATTTTCAAAAAGGAGCATAAAAAGGAAAAAGTGAATGGCAGAACACAGGAAGTGGAAACAGGAAATCATGGCAGCTGGAAGGAAGGAAAAACAAGCAAAGTAAGGAAAGAAAGAAAATCAAAAATCTAAAGAAGAAAGAAAAGAAATTAGGAAATAATCAAGAAAACAATGAGAAAAAAAAAAATCAAGAAATAAATGAAAGAAATTTAGAAATAATCAAGAACAAAAAAATAAGAAAGGAAAGAAAAAGAAGTAAAACAAGAAAAAAAAAAGAGAAGAAAGAAGCAGCTCAGTGTGAGGGTGAGTGGGGCGAGTGACGTACCACCAGTAGAGACTGGTCTCGAGCTGGGCGCAGGTGTACAGAGAGCAGCAGTGCAGAGACACGATGCGTTCCCCCTGCAGCTCGGGGAACGTCTGAGCCCCGTGTTCCAGCTTACACGCTACTGAACTCAGTGTGTCATCCACCCACGTTGCCACCTGCGCACCAAAAAAAAAAAGATAAAACACATGCATTTTATATTTTTAAAATCTTTTGAACACTTCAAAAATCTCGGACCTTGTTGGACTCCGTAGCCACCGTGGCCCGAATACTGTTAGCAGATAAGAGTGTGATCTTCTCATTGGCCAGACCAAGGAAGGACACACGAGGATGATGGATGGAAGGATTCTGGAAAAGAGCAATATGTAAGTATTAAAAAATACAAATAAAAACCACAAAATACTCATCATATATAAACATGCCTTCTAAAACTTCAGCATTTAAAGGATATTGTAAATTCATACTAACACTAAGGATAAACAGGGCGAAACAGATAAAATACAAGTTTGTGCCTGTTAGACTTTCATTCCATAATTAAATAAAAGATCATGAAATCAAATGAAATGATTTGATGAAAATAAAAATAGTTTGCAGTGTTTTTTTTTCTAGAACCGAAAGTGAACTAGATGCTTTCGGCCTCAAATTTTTAAGCATAACCTTCCAATTTAGTGGAAGTTATTTTCTCATGGTTTTGGTGTACCTTGGGTTGTTAACGGCCTAATTAACCGCTTGCCAATAGCACAGAGCAAAAAGTCTTTTTCTTTACAATTTAACGATTATTATTATTATTATTATCCTAATACTCCAACAGGCTCCTTACAGTTACAGAGGCATCAGTGAACCTTTACTCCTAAAGCTCAGATCTGCCGCTTACTTGTGAATTTCTGTACGGTTCTGGTTCGTTCCACTTCCACTGGTAAAGTTCACCTTTGGAGCTCACGGCCACGAGCTCGGAGAACATCGCCCCGATGCTTACGAACCTCACACCATCCTATATGAGAGCAGAACCAACCAAGGGAAAAAGAAGGGGGGTGGCAACATTAGTGTAAATTTCTTTCATCAGGGACGTCTGTATAATTTACGTTTCATATAATACCTCCATCTCCTCGTTAATACTTCGGAGATGGACAGTTTAAAAAGACCCCCACAGGAACAACTTCCATGAGATGTAAAATACATTAGTGCAAATACAAATACTAAAACGGTGGTATCTGTTTACTACATCCGCAAGAGGAATGAAATTAAAATGTTACATAACGCTGCAGAAGTAGGAGTGAGAGGGGAAAAAAAAAAAAAAAAAAAAAAAGTGCATCATTATGACGCCTGATGTGAATCATGTTTTTTTTTTAATCCCCTAATAAATATCAACTTGTTTTCCATTCTTTACTCAACATTTCACACCAACAATTCACTCAAGAGGCAGATATGCATAAAAAATACGGACTTGGATATAAAATCAGTCAGCACTTGACATGTTTCACGGGAATAAACGACACTATTAGAATGAAAGCATATCACATCACCTCCCCACACACACACACACACACACACACACACACACCCCCCCCAGACCATCTGAAAGGGTGTAATGTAACGTGCAGCTCATGTCCCACCTTATCAGGCCACCACTGCAGTTCCTCTCCCAGAGAGACTGGGCTCTGCAGAGGAACGCTCTTCTTGTCCAGGTTTGGTTCTCCGTCCCGGCTGGTGGAGCCGCGCTCTGCGTCGAAGGACGCGCCGTCCAGCCACCGCCTTTCGCGGAGCCTCAGCACGGACTCGCGCTCGCGCAGCAGCTCGGAGTCGCGCTCTAAGGGAAGAAGGAGAACTGGTATGCAATAGGGTCACACCAGTGGGATACAAATAAGCCACTCTCTGGGAAAGACCCTTGTAATGAAACAGTTAAATCAATGTAGCACTGATTGACTACAAAAGACATGATATAAATAAAAAAATAAAAATAGAAAAAGAACTGTATTTTCCAGACAAGAACAATTCATTGTTGTCTCTGTAATTTTTGTCCTGCCATTGGATTTTGTGTCTATAATTACTGTTTGTTCATTACGGGTATCACGGCTAATTCACAAACACTAACCAATGCAGTTAGGCTTTGCATTGTATATGTGACATTGCAGTACAGGTCACAGCATGTGCTAAAGCAGGGGTGTCAAACTCAGGCCCGCGGGCCAAATCCGGCCCGACGTACAATTATATCAGCGAGATGATTTTATATAGATCTATTATTATTGATATTAATAGCCCGGCGATATGAAGCGCTGATAACACAAACTACAAATCCCATAATGCAGCGCTTCAGCTGCCTTACCAAATGCTAGGCGACCTGGGAACATTCCAGCGTCAATCAAGTCGAGCTTCTGTTGATGTATTTAACCCTATTGTAAAGTTATTGTGAAGCCCCTCACAATGGCGAAGAGAAAAGTTGATTCTGAAAACAGAGTCTTTTAAAACCGATGGGATTCTGAGTATATGTTTACTGACACTGCCGGAAAACACGTGTTTTATATGTGGAGCGAATGTGGCTGTAATTAAGGAATTTAATCCAAGACGCACTACGAGATAAAACCTGAATGCAAAGCAGAAGATACAGAAAGTAGAAGAATTAAAGAAGAATCTGACATTTCAGCAAACGTTTTTCACCAGAGCAAAATCACAAAGTGAAGCTGGTGTGAAAGCAGAGGAGAAATCAGAGCCACATCAGCCGGTTATTTACAGAGGTAGAGTTTCTGAAGAGCTGCATGATGAAGGTGTGAGACGTCTGGTGTTTGACTGGAGATATTTTTATGGAGAGCAAAATATTTTAAGTTATTTAAAGTTTAAGTTTATTTATTCTGGAATAATATTCCTGTCTGTTTTTATTCATATTTATGTTAAAAAAACATTGTTTTAGTGTGTTCAATAAATGTTTTTCCTGTTCGTCCCTTGACCTAAAGTGTGCTTTGAGTTTTGGCCCCCTGTGCAATTGAATTTGACACCCCTGTGCTAAGGCATATAATTCTCTGGAAAATACAGTCAATAATAAAATAAAAAAAAAAAAAAAAAAAGCATATCTTGATATTTCTTTGCCAAATCTTCAGTTGACACCCCACTTGAAGGTCATTAGACATAATTAATTAAATTAGACACAAATATCGTCTTTCTAGCATTCTATTATAGTCCAACAGTAGGAATAGTCTCAGCTGGGTGTTTGAGGTGTCCAGTGAAGACATTTCTAGAGATTTCAGGCTGCAGGATCTCCCACAGCAGGGCCTTTCTCAGAGGGCTCATTAAGGGAAACTTTTGGGACCATGCAGCGGGATATGAAGGACGAATACAAAAACACGCACAGAATCAAGTAGGCATGTGCTGATAAAGACGATGGAAATCAAACCCTGTTATCTTGTAGGTTAATCTGATGTTATACCCCAGCGCTGATGAATGATTCCGGATTCTGAGATTATATCTAACCGCAATTCAGATCACTGGTCTAAGATTGTGGAAGGGTCGAATGTTGATTGATAAAACTATCGTCAAAAACCCATACCGATAGTTGTTCCGGAGCCATCAGTAAAATCCACTATCGGTCGAACATACAATTGTGAATATACTTGTTTTTTTTTTTTAATCAACTGTAAATTGTAATTACAAATTAAAGTGGTATAAAAGGAATAAAACACTTCAAAGCAATTTTATTGGATTATTATGATAGAGATTACTACTCATTATTGAAAATAAATCCAGTAGGGCCACATATTTTTTGCTAAATATAACAGCAAGCGTTATATAATTTACTTAGCCACTATACTGCACGTTTCTGCACACAATTTAAATCTATAGAGGTCGACTGATACAGGTTTTTCTCTGGCCGATGTCGATATTTAGAAATCAGGGCAGCCGATGGCCGAAAACGTTTGTTGCCATTCTTACTCGTCTTTGAAACTTAGCGGACATGACTGAAAAATGCTATACACAGTTCTAGCATTTCCGGTTTTCCTGTTTGGACGCCAAATACACACTACTGCCACCTGGTGCATGGGAGAGTCATGTTCTCTCCTGCAAGTGCAGAATGTACTTGCACGGTTTGGCGAGTCATTAGGGCCGAATTTGCAGCACAATGCCGATTAACAAAAATTTCAAAAGATCAATCGGTCAACCTCTAATCATCTACCAACACCCCTCCTACCATTCCCTACAACTGCTTCAATGTTTTTAAAAAAAAAAAAAAAAAAGAAGATTATGCATTACGATGACTATATAAACCTGTTAAATATCCCAACACAAAATAACTCAGCACATGCCTACAGCCAGATTTCTAGGAGATCATATATTTTGAATTTATTGACACACACAGACAACAAATCAAGTTTGCCTTTTCAATAGTCATTAAATATATTCTGTTGTCTCTGTTAACGTTTATATGTGAACGTGTGTACATTCGCCCGTTACCTCGTGAAGAGCCGAGGCGAGACAGCGATGAGCGTCGGAAGGACGGGTAACCGAAGTAGCTGATGTCCTCCGAGAACATGGCGTCAGCGTCGATGATGACGCTGGGGTGTGCCGAGTGGATGTCGGCATCCAGCAGAGACATCAAGTCTTCTGTAAAAGAGCGCACTGATTACAGTTTGATACGAACACTCCCTTTATAACATAGTCCAAACCATAGTTATGTGTTTATTGGTGTCATGTAGATGTTTATAACACTGTGCTGCTTCCATTTTATTGAAATATACACATCAGGCATAACATTATGACCACCTGCCTAATATTGGAGCATTAACTTCATGATAAGATAATCATGTTCGATAACAATGTTAGTCATTTCACTGGTCATAATGTTACGCCTGGTCAGTGTAAAAGGACGTGGTATTACAGAAAAGTAACAGTAACTCAGACACTGAAATTCCTCACCTCCTGGTAGGTAGGACTCGCTGGCTGTGTCATCGCCGTCGTCCCCGTCCTCGTCGTCTCGGCTGAGCAGGTTGTTCACGGCCAGGTTCACATCGAGGTTGGTGCGCTGCAGCTCGCGGATGATGACGCTCCTCGATTTACCTTGCAGGACCACCTGGGCCTGAAACACAAACCACACCAGACCATTTAAGACTTTGTCACGCGTCCTCGTGTGTATCTTTTGGATCTTTTCCATTTGCGTGTGTGTTACCTGAGAGATGAGCTCCTCAGGAATGACGGATGCTGGTATGACGGGTTGTGGCTGGCTCCCCAGCAGCCCCGACCCTCTATCTCTGCCCGTGCGAATCACACGCGTCTGTCTCCGTGAATCGCGCGCTGCGGCACTGGAGCGACCGGAAGATGCCCCCCCGCCTCCGCTCGCTCCTCCACCGCCGCCGCCGCCGCTACCCCCACCTCCTCCTGTCCCGCCGCCGCCGCTGCCCCCGCTGCCTCCACCTCCTCCACCGACTCCTGAACTCCAGCGGCTTCTGTAGAGACGTATATACACACACGGTATTACTCTGGGGCTATGACAGAAAACAAATCCACTAGAAAAGACAGTACATCTTAGTCCTTTGATGTGGATTTCTAAGAGCAAGAAAAAGCATTGATTCATTGTCTCTAGTTCTCTAGATTATAAGCAACTCGATCTAGTTAGAGCCATTAGTAAAGTGACTTCAAACTTGGTCAATGATTCACAATCCTGGGAGTTTAAACATCTCAGACAACAAATGTTGCAGGTAAAGAGTGTGTTTTTTACCATCTTGCTGCACCTTTAAGTAGCCTTTAGGTATCTAATTTATTTGCACTTCTCCAACCCCTAAGAGGGTGGTTATTATTTCCTAGTTATATTTCAAAATGATTTATTTGTAAACATAAAAAGACAAAAGAAAGAGATTTTTTGCCAGGCTTTTGAATGCCCCCTGTCAGCCACTTACCCAAGGGTGTTGCCTGCCAGTCGACCCAAAGTGTCAGAACCAGACAGGAACCAGGGCGGATCACTAGTCCTACCTGGCCTGGAGGTCCTTCCTGTCCCTGAGCCACTGCTCAACTTTGAACTGAAAACAAAAGACCGGAGATTACAGTTACAAAACGATCGCAGCCCCAACTTCCGGGACTACTGAGTACAGCCTGGTCGTGCCAGGCATGGATATATTAATTCCTCTGTCTGAAATAGCAAAAAGAGGAGGAAGAATGTGAAGGCTAACTAGCATGGCAACACCCTTGGATATGCCAGAACTGGCTGCAAGTCATTAATCAAAGAAAGAAATTGGTGCTGGGAGAGCCCTCTGTGCTTTATCATTATTAACAACAGGTTTGGAAGGTATTTGCATAAAATAAATAAATGAATAACGCAATAGCCTGGACTTCTCAATGGAAACCGTTTGGCTGAACTGAAAAATATTTAAATAAAAGTAATTAATAATAAAAAGAAAATAAATAAAAAGCAGCTGCAACATTCTGCACCCTAAAGCAAAGCAATGCCATTTTATTCCAGAGCAGCAAAGCGCCAACACTGCACTAAAAATGCTTCAAAGGGTATTTCCTTCTCCCTCATATCTCGTCCCTTATTCAAGGTTATTACACTTCTGTTTATTTTATAACTGGTATTCCAGAGGGGGAAAAAGGGAACATGAAAAATATTAGTAGCGCATGAGTAATCATGCTTACAACATATATATCACTTGACAGACATTTCAACAGCATTTAAAAAAAAAATTATATAAAAAAATATAACATGAAGACATGTATTCACTGACTATCGACTGCTATAAATGACGATAAGAAGCAGCTTTCTGTATTTAAAAAAAAAAATAAATAAATAAATAGAAGTGACGCTTTCAAACAAAACCGCGTGTTCAGCACATTCCCAAAGCAACAGAAACATCCAACAGCGCAGTCACTCCCCAGAAGAAGGCATGCATTGCATCTGAAGCACGCAGCTCATAAGTGTTTAAGTTCCTCTGTCTATTTAGAAAACATGATTACACTCTCACCCGTCGTTTCCATCCGGCTTGCCCAGCTCCAGTCGATCTGGCTGCACGGCGAAGCTTATCCTGCAGATACGTCCGTCCTAAAACAGAGCTTGATGTTATTTCCTGCTGCTTGTAACGAAATTCGTGGAAGAAAATCTTGTGTTTGGAGGTACGACAAAACGTTACCTCAAGCAGGAAGCCAGCATGGTTTGGTCCGACTACACACTGCTTTAGTGTGGCCTGCTCCAGCAAGTTAAGCTGTGGATGACTGCAAAAGAAAGGGACATTTTTATAAAGGCGTCTACTCGGATTCCTACAAGTTTTGATAAAGGATGTAGGGTTTCCTATAGACTAGCCAAAAAAATCATATCAAAATATAAGTCCTGTATTCGAAAATCTCACCTGTTGCAGTTGTATTTGTTGAGCTTTTCAGACACTTCACGAAGTCTGTAGAGAGAATTAACAAGAGGGAATTAGAGAAAACAGAATTTGTGCTCACAAGGGTGTGTGGTGAAGTCAGCATTCCATTTCATCCCAAAGGGTTGAGGTCAAAGCTCTATAGCAGGCCACTCAAGACCATCTGCTCTAATCCATATAAACCATATCTTCCTGTAGATGGCTTTGTGCAAAGGGGCATTGTAATGCAGAAACAGGTTTGGGTCTTCTAGTTTAAGTGTAATTCTACCACTTTCAAAAGACATCCTATAAAATTGTGTGCATTTGTGGTAACAGTTTGGAGGAGGAACACGTGGCTGTAAAACTCGGCCGTTCCGATACTTTTGTGCATAATGTATTTTATGACAAAACGACGATTACCTCAGTCACATTTTCAACAATAAAATTCCTGAATGTGCGTTCAGCTCCAGTTACATAGAAAATTGCTGCAAGACCGGTCTGTAAACCAACAAACCACACCATTCTGACAAACTCTCAAGAATTGTTCATCTAGACATTAGACCACTAGACACATTAGACAATCACGAATTTATAATAATAACCTAAACTCTGTTTTTTTTTAGATATTTGTCCAAGGTGTGTTATGTATCGTTATATCCTTATCCTTTCACAGAGTAAAATCCACAGAAGCATATTCTAAACACCATCAACCTCCCACTCATTAAATGTATATATTTGGAAAGGTTATATACATACATACATACATACATACATACATACATACATACATACATACATACACATAAAAATAAAAACAAGAAATATATTAACGGCACCACAGCATATCCTCGAGCTGAGTGTGCAAGAGAAAACCATTGATCATGTCAGATAAAGTGATTTCCTGCAGTGACATCAACATACCCAAATTATTTAGTATCTAAAATCATTAATGAATCATTAGACACAAACAGCTTTAATATGATAACTGGTGCAGGCAATTACAGAGAGCACTGATATCAAAACACCCCCCCCCCCCAATCTTCATCTGTTCAGGTTAAGTAACTGTCCCACATAGACCACCTGTTCAGTAGATTTCATCTGCCATTGTAGCAAATCAAACCCAAGCTTCAGCCCATTGTATTTCTAAGTTAACAACTATTTTAGCAACACATCTGATATATAGTATAAAATATACGCCATAACTTAAAGACTGAACACGATCTCTATTTCGAGGGATCCGTTTCTGATGGCGATAATGATGAGCAAACTGTTTGAGTAACATGATTCCACTGGGTGTTCGTGAAATCTCAAATGGTATGTTGACAATATAGGGTAGACACTTCCTCATAGCTGAAATGATAAAATCTGTTTGAGAGAGAATCACGCCAATCCCAAAAAACTAATTGGCTGCTGCATGTTGGTCTCATTTGTGGTCATAAGCAGCGATTTATATTTGGACTAGCGAAAGAACTACAACACCACGGAAACAAAAAACATTCTGGAGCGCCAAAGGGAGCATTTCAATGAGTATTAGAGGTAGTGTTACATAGACATCAGATAATAAAGTTTGAGTACCTGTTAAATTAAGACCTAGAACAGCAAATTTAAGACTTGAAGGCCTACAAATTGTTTTTTTGAGACTTCAAGAAACCCTGGGTGGAGAAAACCTGCATGAAGTGTAAAAGTAATGACTCCAAATACCAAAATGCAGAAATAAAATTACTTTGGGTTTTCGACGAGCCCCCCCCTTTTTTTCTGTGAATTAATCTTAATGTTGAAAATGGTAGCTTCCTGAATCCTTTGCACCACAGGAAAAAAAATCCTTTATATTTAGGCTGTACATTCGGACCACATTAGTGTTTCCTATCATCAAGGTTACCGGCCCAAGGTTGCTCAGTATGAGGACAGCCTAAACTCCAGGAGCTGATAATTCTAGCCACACACACACACACACACACACACACACACACACACACACATTTTCCCTGCTTGAAGTCAGCTTTTGGAGAGATTTGACTTTGAATGTAAAAAGATCACTGGTTAGATCTGTTTTTTATGAATCAACATGCGATTTCATAATGTGGCCAGATCACTAAAAATGCATTATTCGAATGAGCAGATCGCACGTGACACCCGAGATGTTAAAACTTTCCTTGTATATTCTCCACGGAGTTATATTTCAGAAAAAAATAATTCTCTCGTTAGTCAGATCGACCATTTGGCAGAAACCTGAACCGGTATTCCCTCACGAGCACCTCGTTTAACCTGAGACTTTAATACCCAGTGCTTGGCATAGTCCCCCCCTCACCACATGGGAGGAACAACCTCCCCCAGTCTTCCTTAAAACCCACAGCGCAAAGAGTCTCCTTGGAAACGGGTCAAACTAGAGCACTAACACCTCTGATTAAGCCTTGGAGGACCTGAACCAGCTCTGCCAACAATGCAGCTCTACAGGAAAAAAACCAGTCACTAACTAAGATCTGAGTGATCGAAAGAACCAACGTGCGGGAGTGTCTGTAGTGTGTACGCTCCAAAAGAACAATGTGTGAAGTTCTGGGATGCTCTGCA
The DNA here is from genome assembly GCA_014706435.1 of Silurus glanis. NCBI lineage: Eukaryota > Metazoa > Chordata > Actinopteri > Siluriformes > Siluridae > Silurus > Silurus glanis. The sequence continues at coordinate 3,882,212 of JAAIIK010000023.1, forward strand.
CAGCTCAGGTATAAGGAAAGGCTCACTTTATAAGAGGATAACTTATAAGATTTCACAGTAGTAACCGTGCTGTTAAGTACAAACTGAGACCACTGCTGGCTCTTGCTCTAAATACTTTTTGCACAAAATATGCTGCAGAACGAAATCCAAACAATATCAGACTGCTTGTGTGGAACAATTATTCTCTTCATTATTAAACTTATATAAGCATTTACAGTGATTAAGGTATTTCACATAGTGCAACCCATCAAATTTGATTTGTTTGATGTCTTTAAACATGAATGATAAACAATTTTATGCAACTGATCATGTTCTATTAAACAGAGGTAAACTGGAACGCACCTAAATTGACCAAAAGACAAATACGAGCACACTATACATCAAGACAATCACACAGACTACATTTATTATAAACCGAGAAGATCAGATATACATACACACACACACGAGGAGACCATCACATACACAATTAGATAAACTATACAAAGAGATGATTAGATACACACAATAGATCGAGATGATCAGATACATACACTATACAAGTAGACGGTAAAAATAAATCCAGAGGATCAGACACACACACACTATACAAGGAGATGATCAAATACAATATACAAGGAGTCGATCAGATACACACAATACAAAGAGACGATCACACACACACACACACACACACACACAATACAAAGAGACGACCAGATACACACACACAATACAAGGAGACGACCAGATACACACAATAGATCAAGATCAGATACCCACACAATACAAGATCAGATACAACAATAGATCAAGATCAGACACCCACACAATACAAGATCAGATACACACAATAGATCGAGATGATCAGACACACAATATACAAGGAGATGATCAGACAGACACACACACACACACACACTATACAAGGAGTCAAACACATACACTACTGTTTTTTTTTTGTTGGTTTACAAATTGTTTTTAACAGACAAAAAGACATTTGAACTGAGAGACAGACTAGCAGGTAAAAGGAACAAAGACAGACAAACAAAACAAAAAAGAAGAAAGCGAGACAGGCAGAAAAACAGTAAACCGTGACATTAAAAAGATGGTTTGGAATAATGTAATCACTCTTTTGGTAACTTTCAGGATTATCAGTAACAAGTAATGAATGTAAACTGAAACGAGGAAGCTGAGGAGGAAAACTGTTCCATCCATTTCCTATCAGCCAGAGGGTGATGTTTAGTGATACCTGACACGAACATCAATGTGCTGGGGTGGGCACAAAGTAAAATGTGAGCAACAAAAAGCTACTAGGAACACAATAATTTTTAAAGTAAACTACTCAACTATTTATGTCGGAATAAGTAAATTGGCATGGTGGATGGATTAGAGCAGGGTTCCACACCAACGTGCCTCGGATTGGTACCGATTGGACAGAAAGAGTAAAAACTTATTTTTATTTTACTCCTGCTGTCTGCATGGTTTTATATACAACAACAAAAACGAAACACTTTCTGTGCATCGATAAATGAAGCTTGCGTCGGGTCACATTTTTATTATATATGTAAAAATTAAATAAACAAGTAAATCGTATAATCGGAATAAAATATGCACATCATGGCACCTGGTCCATGGAATGATCGTCTTGCATGAAACTGGTCTGTAAGCCAAAAAAATTTGGGGACCTCTGTATTAGAGAGCTATATTTTTCTAACCTCAACTTATCTGATTGTTAAGAGCTCTACTAGTGTTTCTGTTCGGTCGGAAATCTGAAAAAGCTGACTGATAATACTTAAGTCATTAGTTGCACATTAATGCATTAAGGCATAACGGTTATATTAGTGGAAAGGTTCTGACAAATTGTTCATCAGATTCCAATCTGGTTAAGTGAGGTTTAATGAACCGCATCTGAAATTAGTGTGTGGCTCTGCTATTGCAACTTGAAGCTAGATTTGTTGATGCTTTAAGAAGTTTAAGCTGCTCACAAAGGCCAATCACTGATCACCACTTTACTTTGTTGTTCTTCATTTTTAAATCCCTTCTTAGAAATATTTACACGTAATATATGCTGCTTCTTTCATTAGAACTCAATGGAAATGCAAAGTTTAGTTTGTGCTGCTACGACAACTTGGATGACTTTTTTTGATAAACACATTATAGAAATGGATCATCATCTTGTCTTTGATGTTTGTAATTCGATTTTTTTCCGCCGGCCAAGATTTATATGCAAACTACTCTAGTATAACTTGAGCATTCTTACCGATGCTTGTGCTCGTCCAGTCTTATTAAATATGTCATCTGCATGGCCCAAAAGCAAGGAAATAAATGTAAAACTACGGTAAACAAAAGTAATTGAATATTTGGGATACTTAATGATTCTGGAAAGAAAGAAAGTTGCCCATGATCCCATAATGCCTCATATTTTGATCGTGGTTACAAAAACCGGGACCAAATCTCCAGGATCACAATCTTCTTGTACTGGGAGATGTAAACTAACAATTTGCATTATAAAAGATTAGTACAGGCATTGAAGTGTGTGTTGTGAGATCTTCAAGAGTATCTCATTAAAAATAAATGATTTATTCGCTACGGAAATGTTTTACTAAGAGCGAAGTAACGTAGCCACAATAGCAATCAGACAACAGCCAACCTGCTGATAGGAATCGGGAAATGATGGCGAATCGCTTCCACCTTTTCAGGCCCCGCTTTACACGTTAATATACAAAAAGTTCAGCAAATTCTCTGTGTTGCGAGAAGAGATGAAAAGCTCACTTTGCAAACCTTCCTCGGCGCCAAGTCGCCTGAGATTTACGCGCTCAATCAGTAGCTGGCATCGGACCCAAAAGTCAGCCTCAACAGCTGTCCGGTCCCGCGCAGTGAATCGACTCGCAGCGGATCGTGTCTGAGCTTAACGTACGGATGTCACACCGAAGCTCACAGATGAGCGTGAATGCTGGAAAGCACAGAGTTTCCTGTGACACCGGCGAGAGAGAAAAATCTCCACGGCCCCACCTCGCAACCGTCTGGAAGAGTAGTCGGCTTGCCAAACGCAATTACACACTGACTGAACAATTATTTCCCTTCGCATTTTAAGGATGAGTTCATATTTAGGAGAATGAAAGTTGGTGTCTGGGGGCAAAATAAATAGTTCTGGCATGAACAAATGAAACCTGAAAATTGGTAAAACGCTGACGTTCTTCCGTATGATCCAATGATCATCATTTAAATCGGAACAGTCACATGACTCGACAACGCACGCTGACTTATAGAAGTACACACTCGTGAACTCGTGGATTATTTTTGACAGGGTGTTGCACTCCTGAGCTGGTCTAGATACTCAAATCATCATAAATCAACACAATAAGCTGGAGGAAGTGTATTTGAAATGAAAAAAAAAGGCCAAGGATTGATGCAAATAAAAAAAAAATTAAAACAATAAAAGTCCATATTCGGACCGAATTTATTTCTAATACAAACTCGAATGTTTGTGTAGGTCATGTGATCACGCTCCATTCACAATGTGACATCCAAGCAAACGAAGAGGCACCAAGTTTAATGCAACGTATAAGTAAACCAATGTTCAAGCCACAATAAAAAGAAAAACACAAAACACCACTCACAAAATATATATGAGCAGGATTCGCTTCTTTTCACAGGTTAATATCTGAAAACATGGGCTGCAAGACTAAATACAACTGGGGAACATCTGCCTCGCAGATGGGTATCCAGACAGAACAAAAAACTAATCAGACGACTGCTGAGTCTGGACAAAACCAGTAGGTTGTGCTGCCTGCAGTATTCTCAAAGGAGGCCTGAGAAAACACTGACGTGCCCGATATGGACAGGAATTAAATTACAGGCCAAACCAAAAATGACCATGTTACCAAGACCCCATATGAGGTTTATCTTGAAGTCTTTGAGAACGAATTTCCATAAAAGTCTGTTGCGATGTCGAGTGCTATAGTCACAATCAAATGTAACTGGAGAAAAAATAAATAAAAAAAAAAACTCGACAGCCATTATGCATTATAAAATATACTATAGAAGAAAAAAGAAAAGAAAAACAGACACGTGTCTGATTAAACAGAGTAACACCTTAACAACTCTAGTCCAAGAGATCAGTTCAAATATCATACCCGGGACTTTTTGTTTGCAGAGTTTGTATTCGTAAAGCAGTGAGAACGTATGCTTTTTTTTTTTTTTTTTTCACAGATGCTTCTCCAGGCTCTTTTCCTCTCCCCTTGGTTGCCAGGTGCAATACCAAAAAAAACAAGCAAAACTCAATGTCATTTGAACCATATACACCACTCCGATATGTAACAGCGAGGGGGACGCTGCAAGCAGTAATTCGACACTACATTTTACAGACGCCAAACCCATAGGTCTTTCCTCAAAGTGTGAATATGATTCCCCCAAATACTCAAAAATCAACAAACCAATTCATTGAACCCTGAATGAAGCATTCATACAATAAATGTACAGAGTTGAAGTCGAGTGCATCACATGCTGTAAATCTGTATGCAAAAATTAACCCAAAAAAAAAAAAATGTAAACGGATAATGAGGCAATTTAAAAATGAACGTGTGTTGAGCTGTGTGCATTTAGTATCATGACCACAACCGTGTGATACTACTGAGTTCTCCATTCTGATTTGGTAGGTCTGACAGTAGCTCTGGCTGCATATTGTTTTAGTAATAGAAATACATACATAAAAAAAAAAATCCATTGAGAGTACAAAGTCACATGCTGATTAATGTAATAAATGGATAGAAAATAAGATGCGATCAGCATCAGCCGAGACTTGCTCTAAAAACGTTCAATAAATCTCTTAAGGTAAACCACTATATCAAATCTCACATTTTAATTGCATTACATTTTCATATTTTCATTTTCGATTTTTAAGTAAAAAGCCATATTGGGACAACGTGGTGCTTGAATCGGATTGGTCAGAAGGATTTTATTGTCGGAGAAACGGCACAGCTTTTAAAATTTAATGAAACTATAGGTTCATATGAATGACCACTACAGTATTGTCTCTATAGTAACAGCTTCATTAGTAACAAAGGGACTTGAATAATGTGGAACATCTTCCATACAAGTCTAAGAAAATCCCGATTAAAATCTGCATCGTTTTAAAAAGGCAAAGTGTGAATGTGAGCAATGGTATGGTGACAATTTCCGTTTATTTCCATTTATTAAACGAGATTCGGTTGCAAGTGCTTCATAGCGGTCATGGTTTTATCATCAGCATGGAGAAGTCATCGAGGTGGGAGCATCTGAATTACCTATAAAATGACAAGCTGCATTTTTTGGGAGGAGGGAGAGAGAACGTAGCCAACAGAAAAAGAACGGAGCTGGTGAGAGAATCATAAGTGAGAATGGAAACTAACTTCTCTTTCAGATGGTGCACAAGGCAAAGGCGAACTATAATCCATTAAATTGTGCAGCGCATACTTCATTTTTTCAGTTGTATTGCGCTTTTAGGAACGGACACTGGCCCCTAAGCGTTAAAAATAAAAAGATTGCAAATATTAATTTTGCAACAAATGTGCAACAAATGTGTCCCTACAATTTTATGCCTGCATTTTTGAATGAGCCAGTGTTGATGGTGGTGAAAAAAACTCCCTAAGACGGTATGAGGAAGAAACCTTGTCAAGAAGCAGACTCAAAAAGAGAACCCATACTCGTGTGGGTGCTGGTGGAAGTCCAGAATGTCCAAAGAACGTTGTATTGTTTAACCACTATTTAATAAGAGTTTTAACTCTCAGAGCGGCAACATTACAGCCGCAATCACACTACACTTTTCGCTCTGTTGACTCGCATTTAACACGAGCGTAGTAGGGCAGACCCCCGGAAACTCACCACGACTAATTTTCCGGACATCCCACAGTTCGAGTTTGGTACTGCGAATCTCTGACTTGCGAGGTTTTATTGCGCTCAGACAAGTGACCGATATGAGATCGAAACATCACAACGTGACCTGTTTAGAAAATTGTTATAAAGAAACACTGAGGTTTTTCTCATTGTCCCACTTTATACTACAGTATGGGGGAGGCGATAGCCTAGTGATTAAGGCATTAGACTTTGGCTATGAGGGTTGTGATTTCGAGTCCTGGCCATTCCAGTCGGCCACTCTTGGGCAGTACTCTGCCATGGACGGTCCCAAGCCCAGTTGTGAAAGGAAGAGAGTGGAAGTTGGGCATAGCAACCCAGCCCCATAACAAAACCGCTATGGGAAAAAAAAAAAAAGTCATTGCCACCCAATGCGAGTTGGGAACATTCACAGAAGCGAACAAACCTTCGCTTTTCTTGTCTGTTCACTCACAGCCAGACCCTGTATGCCAGATGTTGTACTGTACTACCATTTTACGGTAATGTTCTATTTACAGCATCTGTGTGTTGAGTTTCTTTATTCCATTGCATTAAATTTGTGCCAAAGTTGTGAAAACCTCACTAATTTGAGGACGTCATGTCATATTTTTCTAACACTTAAGACACACACCACCCCCCTTACAGATGTATCCGGGATAAAAAATAAATAAAAAAATCGGTGTGACCGATTTTCAACTCGTCCTGCATCACCCCATCCTTGACGAGTTTCCCCATAACGTGCTGCTTTTTTTTTTTACGATATATTACGATAGTCTAAAAAAAAATATATATGATCAATGGTCTAGATTTAATTATGCAAATTTATGATGCATATGCAATTAGGAGCCGTGACGTCACTATGCCCCCCCCCCCGCGCTCGTCTGTCATTCCATTTTTTTTCGGACTTAAAAAAAACAACTAGATTAACAAAACACAACAACTCAACAACAACAAAATTAAAAGAAAGACAAAAACGTATCATGGTGGAAGCGTGAACTAAATATAAACTTGTGCCCCTCAGGGCCATTACACGCACGTCTGGGGTTTGCGCCTTTGCTAACTAAGCTAGTTACCGAGGCTCGGGTTAAATCAAAACAAGCCACGTAGAACAAACTTAACACTCGTGGTTAATTATTCTGACGAATAATTTATATCATGTCGATTAAAAAAATTATAAAAATGTAGCGCTGTCGAGTTTTCCGGCTACTGACACGACTAGCCGATGAGCACGCACGCCAACACCGCCGTTGCATTTTCCTTTGCCCCACTATCCCGCTTCATTATTCGCCTCAGCACCCGAAGAGGATCCGAATTACTCAAATAAACCCATATTCCGCGACTAAATATCGTTAATTACTAGGTATAAACTCGTTTTTGCGGGTTCGCACACCTTTTTTTCCCCTCTTGTCCCCATCCCCCAACCCGCATTGTCCAATCACTCCAGTCAGCGTCGCTAAGCTGCGCGTTTTGCTAGCTGTGTTTAGCATCACCCGCCTGTCCAAACTCACTCCCACAAACACACATTCCGTCATAAATACTTAAAATATATTACATTACAAATAGAAAAACGAGTTAACATTAATATTTATATTGACCACCACACAAGCTATCGACTTGAAATTACCTGTCATTGAGCTGGTCCTCAGTCCCGGGTAACGGGTGCACGACGAAGTGGATGGAGGTCATAATTTCAATCCGAAATGACCCCCAAATATGGATCAGAAATGTCTCTAGATGTTTCTTTGAGCGATTGGCTTGCGTTATTTCGTTACAAATGCGCTTTAAACGTTGAACAAAAATCCAGAAAACCCCTCCAACAAGCTCCTATAACAATCCATAAGCCGCCATCTTAAAACTCCACCGACTACTCAAGGCTGCTTCGGGTTTTTTTTTTTTTTTTTTTTTTTTTTTTACCCACAACGCTCTTCCGGTCCGAATTCGCCACGCCTCCTGGCGCTTATCTGCGTTTTGATTGGTCAATCCTTTTCTCTCGTCCCGCCCTAGATAAATGCTGATTGGTTGAAATATTGAACTCATTAGAAGGCACCGGATTGGATTGTGCCAGATAATAAAGCAGGGATGAAAAGAAAGAAAGAAAGAAAAAAAAAAACTTGTGAACCATGTGTCTGGATTTTATAATGCAAATCATATAAATAATCCTTAAATAGTAATTAAACCACAAAAAAATTCGATCCATGATGTGTTTGGTGTTTTGTTCAACCATTTTATCTCTTCCCTCCTCTCTTTTCTTTTCTCTGTGTACGAATGTCACACTATTGTTCATATACAATTATAGATTTTTAATTATCTATATTTATTATTAATTACATTTACAGAGCATGTTATCAGAAAGCACAACATCCTCACAACATTCTACAAAAAGGACAAGCAAGAGCATCCAGAGCAAGCCGCATCACTGCATGGGTTTTGTGAATTGCACCATTTCGGATCGCAGGACCTTACAGCGGATAGTGAGGATGGCTGAGAAGATCAGGTCTCTTTTCTCCCCATCATGGACCATTATACCACACGCTGTATCCGTATAGCTATTGGGATTGTGGCTGACCATACACACACCTCTCACACACACTCTTCCCTTTTCCGCCATCTGGAAAAAAGGTACCGAATCATTCGGGCCCTCACGTTCCAGACTGTGTAAGATTTTCTTTCCACAAACCATCAGATTCCTCAACATGAAGTGACTGGACTCACACACACACATGGAATAACATTAAAAGTGACTTTACATCACTTGAGTAATAACTTTTCAAAATGATAAGCCATGCTATAAATAATGTCATCAAAACAATAACTGTAACTATAAATGGATAAAAACTACAGCATGCTGTTACAGTTTTTCTCAAATGCTAAAACACAAAAGCCAATCCTCTAAACCAAATGACCAGTTGTCTAAACACATTTACTAAATCTAGCCATCATTTTCCAATCTCATAAACACATTTCACATGAAGACACAATTCACAAAACACAATCCTCCGTTCTCATAAATCTTAACACATTTTTCTTTGCTAAAACACAAGTTGCAAAAGAACTCTGCTCATATTCTCAAATGAAAGCTCATGTGATGCAAAATGCTTGCCACAGTCAGCAATATTTGAACACAATGAACACACCTGGCGTCATTCATTACACACAACGACTCAAAATTGAAGACACTTGTTGCTAATGCTGTGACCACATGTACAAAAGCAAGTTCAGAGTGCCCAGTTTGCTGAAGATTCCAAACAAACACAATGAATGAAGGCGGAGTCAGAGGAAGAGAAATTCGAGTCAGAGGAGGGAGAAGAGCTGGCCATGGAAGAAGAGGAGCAGGCCAACGAGGAAGAGGAGTTCAAATCAGAGGAGGA
>JAAIIK010000023.1:3891442-3905348 GCA_014706435.1 Silurus glanis
ACGAGGAAGAGGAGTTCAAATCAGAGGAGGAAGAGGAGCAGGCCAACAAGGGAGAGGAGAAGGTCCAGGAGGGAGAGCAAGACAACCTCGCACCATCATTACGGACGAGATGCGAGCAACAGTCATTGACCATGTCATTGTCCATGGCATGACAATGGCTGAAGCAGGACTACGAGTCCGTCCAAACCTGAGTAGGTTCACCGTGGCCACCATTATCAGGGCATTCAGACAACACAACAGGTATTGTACTCTATTGCTTTCTTTGTCACAATACAATTTTACAAGCCTGTGAAAGTAGTCTATTGGTTTCAAATCAGTTGTTACTGTATTGTAAAACTGACAACACATGTTTCTTTCTTTAGAGTTGAAAAAATGCCACATAGAGGTGGGAGGGTTGCCATATTTACAACGGCACAAGAAACCCTCATTGTGGATATGGTTCGTGAGAACAACCTCATCAGACTCCGGGAGATCAGAGACAAAGTCATTGCCGATAATGTCAACTTTGAGAGCATTGATGATGTCAGCTTGGCCACAATAGACCGAGTTCTCCGGCGCCAAAAGATGCGGATGAAACAGGTCTATAGGGTTCCCTTTGAGCGCAACTCTGCGCGACACAAAGACCTACGTTACGAGTATGTGCAAGTAAGTATACATCCATGTTCACAGTACAGTTAGTGGACATACTGTGTTGCTCAGTGGCCTACATTACTTCTGGACAATACTGTGCTACCTGATTGACTGTTGTTCTGAACACCTGTGCACTTTCACATTTTCACAGAGGATATTACAGTTGGACACGATGGCCAGACCTCATGAGTACCTCTTCCTGGATGAGGCTGGCTTCAACCTGCAGAAACGAAGGCAAAGAGGCCGTAACATCATTGGCCAAAGAGCCATCACTGAGGTTCCTGGCCAACGGGGGGGTAATATTACTCTTTGTGCGGCCATGGGTTTGGAGGGGCTTGTCCACCAGCATGCTGTCCTTGGGTCTTACAACACCCAACGTCTCCTCACCTTCCTAGAGGAGCTAAAAGACATCCTCCTGGACCACCAACAACACCATCCTGGGCCCGCACATCAAATTTATGTGATCATTTGGGACAATGTACGCTTCCACAAAACAAACCAAATCAGAGAGTGGTTCACCACCAACAGTAACCACTTTTTAAACGTCTGTCTGCCACCCTACTCCCCTTTCCTGAACCCTATAGAGGAGTTCTTCTCATCATGGAGATGGAAGGTTTATGACAGACAACCATACACTAGAGAAAACCTCCTAAGGGCAATGGAGCTGGCCTGTGTTGACATCCCAGTGGAGGCCTTCCAAGGATGGATTCGCCATTCCAGGGCGTTTTTCCCGCGGTGCCTGGCAAGAGACAATATAGCCTGCGATGTGGATGAGGTGATGTGGCCCGATGCAGCTCAGCGACATGATGCCGCACAGTGATTGTGGTGTGTGTGTGTGGTGTGAATAAAGTAAATAAAAAAACTTCACACCCTGATCATGTTTTCAAGAGTACTGTTGTGTGCAATAGATTCTGTTTTTGCATTGAGTTGTGTTACAGTAGTGTACATGCAGAATTTACTATAGATTTATACTCTTCATATGAAACTCTCAAATCTAAATGCCTAATCCTCTGCAGAGATCTAAGAACATCCATTACTGTAAAGTTTCAAAAATATGCATTGGCAGTTATGAAACAAAGAACCTTCTCACAAATTGAGCATTGTGTTTTCAATTGTTTTGCTGTAGTGTGTAATGATGTGTATAGTGTTTACATTTTTGAAAGCTTCGAGCTGCTCTTTTGGTGTGAAAGTTTGAGTTTTGAAGTGAGAAGGTGTGGTTGTGTTTATTTAGCTTTAGAAAAGGGTGTTGTGTTTAGACATTGGGGAACATGGAGGAAACGTTTGTGAAATGTGTTTTAGCATTTGAGAAAAAACTGTAATACACCTGGGGGAGTGGTGGCTCCAGCGGTTAAGGCGCTGGGTTGCCGATCGGAAGGTCGGGGGTTCAAGCCCCGGTATCGCCAAGCTGCCACTCTTGGGCCCTTGAGCAAGGCCCTTAACCCTCTATGCTCCGGGGGTCCCTTACGAGGGAAATATCAAGGTCCGTGACGTCGGAGTGACGTGGGGCCGCCTTCCCGTGGGCTCACCACCTGCAGGAGGGACCGTAAGGGACGGTGCTGTGAGGATTGGGCAGCAGTCGAAGGCGGGGGCCTGCTTAGACTGCTGCCCCCGCGACCCGAATTACGGATAAGCGGGAGTGAATGAATGTAATACACCTAATATTGTAACGGTTTGCAATATTTAGATTATTCTGAGGGCTGTTTTGCTTCAGACTACATGAGACTATTTCTTCGTTTCTTTGTACATTTTCTTTTAACAGGAAAAACATTGTTCTTACTGTATACAACCTTCTCAAAAACGGCGAAATACGACACTAGGTGCTTAGCTGAAAACTTGTTTACACTGATAAAAAGCTTGAATGTTTCATTATGATTATTATCAGAAGATGCATTTGGCATTTTGAATTATAACGTACATAAACTACATGGTGTTCACATGGAACATGGTGTGTGTGTGTGTGTGTGTGTGTGTGTGTGTGTGTGTGTGCGCACATGTAAAAAAAAGTGTACATCTGTATTACACAGATACAGATGTGTACCTAGAAACTCTTTCATTATATAAAAAGAAAATCTTTATTATAAAATCAATAGCAAGCAGAAAGAATGCTATCAGAAAGAATAAAATAAAAAATATAGAAAAAAAATAAAAGAAAAAAGAAAACCCGAAAACATCACATGTACATAAGTATTCACAGCCTTTGCTCAATACTTTGTTGAAGCACCTTCAGCACCAATTGCAGCCTTAAGTCTTTTTGAGTATGATGCTACAAGCTTGGCACCTATTTTTTGGCAGTTTCTTTCATTCTTCTTTGCAGAACCTCTTAAACTCCATCACACACAGCCATTTTTAGATCTCTCTAGAGATGTTTAATCAGGTTTGAATCTGGGCTCTGGCTGGTCCACTCAAGGACATTCACTGAGTTGTCCTGTAGCTACTCCTTTGTTATCTTGGCTGTGAGCTTAGGGTCGTTGTCCTGTTGGAAGAGGAACTGTCGCCCAAGTCTTAGGTCCAGAGCGCTTTGGAGCAGGTATTTATCAAGGATGTCTCTGTACATTGCTGCATTCATCTTTCCCTCGATCCTGACTAGTCTCCCAGTTCCTGACGCTGAAAAACATCCCCACAGCATGATGCTGCCACCACCATGCTTCACTGTAGTGATGGTATTGGCCAGGTGATGAGCAGTGCCTGGTTTCTCATGGTCTGGGAGTCCTTTCAGGTGCCTTTTGGCAAAATCCAGGCAGGCTGTCATGTGCCTTTTACTGAGGAGTGGCCATTGTCTGGCCACTCTACTTTACAGGCCTGATTGGTGAAGTGCTGCAGAGATGGTTGTTCTTCTGGAAGGTTCTCCTCTCTCCACAGAGAAACGCTGGAGCTCTTTTAGAGTGACCATCGGGTTCTTCCCTTCTTCCCTGATCGCTTAGGCCGGGCGACCTGCTCTAGGAAGAGTCCTGGTGGTTCCAATTCCTTGGACTTCATGGCTTGGTTTATGCTCTGACATGCACTGTTAACTGTGGGACCTTATATAGACAGGTGTGTGCCTTTCCAAATCATGTACGATCAACTGAATTTACCACAGGTAGACTCCAGTCAAGTTCTAGAAACATCTTAAGGATGATCAGTGGAAACATGAGCTAAATTTTGGGTGTCATTCACGTTGTCATTATGGGGTTTTGTTTGTAGAATTTTGAGGAAAATAATGAATTGAATCCATTTTGGAATAAGGCTGTAAAATAACAAAATGTGGAAAAAGTGAAGCGCTGTGAATACTTTCCGTATGCACTGATAGATAAGGAAACAGACAAGTCTCCTTTCACTGTAGCCACAGCTGCACCACCTGCATAAATCATCTCTAGCAGAAGCATCGATATTAACCGTATAAAATGACCATGCATTTTTTAAAAGTTGTGTGCATGTGGGGATTTGAAATGAAGGCAAAAAGTGTGTGCTTTTGTGCAAACTCTGCAGAAATGAAAACACAAAAGTATAAATGTTTTATGAAAAAGATTAACATCTGTTTTGAACTGTTTTGGTCGAACTTTCCTCATGATGTCGGGCTTTTCTTGAAAAGTCCGTCTTGTAAATACAAAACTGTACAAAAGTTATAAATTATGTATATACAGATGATAAATACATATGTAAAAGATAATCTAGAATATTACATAAATTACAATTCTATGCAGCTATAATTTTGCGTATAATTGTGTGTGTGTGTGTGTGTGTGTGTGTGTGTGTGTGTGTGTGTGTGTGTGTGTGCGTGTGTGTGTGTTTTCACATAAAAAAGGCATCTGTGGCAGGTGTGTGATTAATGTAAAATGCAGTTAAATAGACTAACAGCCACTCTAAATTCACATAATTGCCCAAACCTGTTAGTAAATTCAGAGAATATGATGAATATTGCTAGTAGAAAATGTATGCAGTCCATGGAGCATCTGTGGTTCCATTAACATAATAAAACATGATGGACACATCAGCATTGATGAGAAGCAGCACTTTCACAGAGCCTCAAAAGCTGGTGCTTGCACTTGTCTTTCATTCTGTGCTCAAAGTAAGTAAGACTTAACTGGGCAATTCAGTTAAATTTGAAGAACATGTTTAACAGCAAACCTTGCAACAAAGAAGTTTTACAGAAATCCAGATGTAAATTTAAATTCCTAATGAGTGGCCCTGAGACAAATGTGGTGAGGAACCTGCATAAATCATCTCTAGCAGAAGCATCAATATTAACCTCATAAAATGACCTGGGTTTTCATGCATTTTGGGCATTTCTGTGCATGCAGTATTTGAAATGACATGAGACGACATGTTAAATACTTAAGAGGAACCAAAATACAAACAGGAAGCCACTGTCTTTGGGCTGATAGCGAGATTTCAAATAGTACAGTACGAGGTGATATCGAAAAGCCAACCTATGCCAGCAGAAGGTTACAGTCACAGGGAGCACCGACCTTCATAAGTCACTGTGCCAAAAACATCATCCTGTGTACATCGGGAGCTGTGCATCTGGTGCTATTCTGACCACGTCTACAGTTCAGTCAACGAGCTCTCCTCACACGAGAGTTTAACCTTGACAAGTGTGACGTGCTGCGCTTCCACGGCTTCATGTCAGTGTCCTCTCTTTCAGTCACTCACACACACACACACACACACACACACACACACACACACACACAGGCTACTTCAGTCAAAGCTCACCCTGGTGTGTGAGGTAAGTGTGAGCGTTGATTCTGGAGTGATAATGACCACGTCCTCCAAAGGACACACTCTGCAATCAGAGCTTTGAAAGGACATCAAGAGGACATTCCTGTCAAGGTGAAAAACTATGTTTGAATTCAGTATACTGTAATCTGGCGTGTGTGTAACTGATCAGGTAAGTGAGTTAAAAAATTATAACACAGTGTTATTGAATTGTCAAAAACAATCAGAGGTTGATGATCATTTTTACACCAGTAATAAAGTGCTGAACCGTAATTGAGTTTTTTCTTGTTGAAAAAAATGTGCAAATATATCACATATTTTCTATAGTAACAATTTGTTCTAATGGGGACCTTTATGATTGATAATAATCACAAAATGTACAAATAAGTACCCTAAATTGGTTGGAATTGTAAAGTTTTCTGTTGGAAGATGTTTAACATTGTTTGAAACAGACTCCAGTGTAGGTGTTTTGTACGAGTCAGAGTAGTTTTCCAACACACAAAAGTCTACCAAAGGAGTGAAAGCTTCAAGTTTTCTCTGTAACATAAAAACCTGCTGTTTTTTCCCCATTTGATTAATTCCCAAATTCTACAAAAAATAAATAAATAAAAATCATGGTTGTGAGGGAAAAAAATGTTTACACATATTACCGCAAAACCTCTTTGCTTTCTTAAAAAAAGCAAAAGTATAAATAATTTATGAAAAGGTGTCCAGTTTTTCTTAAAAAGTCTGTCTTGTAAGTGTCCTTGTGAGTGTATCTGTGACCAAATCAATTTCTTATGGAATAACAAAAAAAAAAAACTATTACATTTGAGATTTGACTAGTTGGTCTGAGTAGTGCTCTCTCTGACTGTCTTATCAAAGGAAATGAATATGCAGATGTTATTGGACGCCTTCTAGAGGGCCTCACAGTGGCAAATCGCAATCTGATTGGTTAAAGCAACAGCTCCAAGCAACATGGTGTTTACACCAAAAGAACCCAAAGGTGCGGATCCCGAAGGGTTTACGGCAGATACCTTTGACACCTACAACACGTGATGTTTGAACTCTGATTGGATAGAAACATCAACCTGAATTTTCACTCCCCAGCTCGCAAGGAGCAGCGCACATGAAAGACACACTATGAAATAAAGAGAATAGTCAATTAGGAATAATTTTATATATATTTATGGTACAGTAGGTGGTATTATACCACACATTGATTATTTTTCCCATAACAGCACTTCCTGTAGTGTGTTATTCCTTATTTATTTACTGGTAAACTATATGGTCTTTTTACTGTTCTGATTTTCTATAAT
The DNA here is from genome assembly GCA_014706435.1 of Silurus glanis. Classification (NCBI taxonomy): domain Eukaryota; kingdom Metazoa; phylum Chordata; class Actinopteri; order Siluriformes; family Siluridae; genus Silurus; species Silurus glanis. Next base: position 3,898,066 of record JAAIIK010000023.1, read on the forward strand.
ACTAACAGTGCAAAACATCTTGGGTGCAAAATGCACATTCATAATCACATCACACTTAAGATTACATAGCAAAAAATGAAGATTTAAAAACAGGTAGAGGTTTCTGTCAAAAATGACAAGGAACACAAACCGAATGGCCTCCAGATAAAACAAACTTGCTTTGTAAATGCTTTCTGAAGCACATTTGCCTTCAGGGTCACGGTTTAGTACAGAGGGGCCACGGTTTAGTACAGAGATTGTTTTTTGTACAATCCTTATAAAAGATTCTGCTCTCACTGTCGACTTTTCTTTTGTTTGGTCCGTTCATTGTTAAGGTAGGGCAAACGTAAAAAACGAATACATGAGTGTAGATTTAGTGGATTTAGTCCATTATTTAGTGGAATCAACTGAAACATGGGGAATTGCAGGAAAATATTGGCGTCTATTTTGTAAATACTCGACATGCTGGATTAAACTGGGATTAAACGCATAACACTGGTTTAGTATGGATTTGTGTTTCTTCTTCTTTTTCTTTCGGCTGCTCCCATTAGGGGTCGCCACAGCGGATCATCCGTCTCCATACCACCCTGTCCTCTACATCTGCCTCTTTTACACCAACTACCTGCATGTCTTCCCTCACCACATCCATGAACCTCCTCCTTGGTCTTCCTCTTTTCCTCCTTCCTGGTGGCTCCATCCTCAGCATTCTCCTACCAATATAATTCATGTCCCTCCTCTGCACATGTCCAAACCATCTCAATCTCGCCTCCCTCACCTTGTCACCAAAACGTCCAACATGCGCTGTCCCTCTAATAAACTCATTCCTAATCTTGTCCATCCTCGTCACTCCCAACGAAAACCTTAACATCTTCAGCTCTGCTACCTCCAGCTCCGCCTCCTGCCTTTTAGTCAATGCCACTGTCTCTAATCCATACAACATCGCAGGTCTCACCACAGCCCTATAAACTTTCCCTTTCATTCTTGCAGATACTCTACTATCACAAATCACTCCTGTCACTCTTCTCCACCCACTCCACCCTGCCTGCACTCTTTTCTTCACTTCCCTAACACACTCTCCATTACTTTGCACTGTTGACCCCAGGTACCTGAACTCCTCCACCTTCTTCACCTCTTCTCCCTGTAACCGCACCACTCCACTGCCCTCCCTCTCATTTACGCACATGTACTCTGTCTTACTCCTACTGACTTTCATTCCCCTCCTCTCCAGCGCGTACCTCCACCTCTCCAGGCTCTTCTCAACCTGCTCACTACTCTCACCACAAATCACAATATCATCCGCAAACATCATAGTCCAGGGAGACTCCTGTCTGACCTCATCCGTCAACCTGTCCATCACCACTGCAAACAGGAAAGGGCTCAGGGCCGATCCTTGATGCAGTCCAACCTTCACCTTGAACCAGTCTGTCGTTCCTACTGCACACGTCACTGCTGTCACACTGTCCTCATACATGTCCTGCACCACCCTCACATACTTCTCTGACACACCTGACTTCCTCATACAATACCACAACTCCTCTCTTGGCACTCTGTCGTACGCTTTCTCTAAATCCACAAATACACAATGCAGCGCCTTCTGTCCTTCTCTATACTTCTCCATCAACATTCTCAAAGCAAATAAGGCGTCTGTGGTGCTCTTCCTCGGCATGAAACCATACTGTTGCTCACAGATGGTCACCTCTTCTCTCAGCCTGGCTTCCACTACTCTTTCCAATAACTTCATGGTGTGGCTGATCAACTTAATTCCCCTGTAGTTACTGCTAGTATGGATTTGTGTTTATATTTAAAAAAAAAAAACATTACAGGGCTTTAAAAATACAGGGAAAATCACATAGATTTTGCATTACAAAAGGCTAATCTGTATTCCTTGACACCACATTACAAAATGGCATGTAATGATGACCAGCCCAACGCCTGACTGCAGGCCAAATAGGTACATGAGTACTGCTAAGGGTTGCCAGATTGAAACTAATTCATTAATCTCAGTTTAAAGTCAAATGTTGGCCAAAACGTAAAAGCCAAAGGCCAAAACGTGAATGACTGATTCTATAGTGCAAATATAAAAATTTGGGTCTGATTTGATACTACAATGGTAATCATACCTCACATGTTGGTGCTCGACAAACTAGTTTTGATCATGGTGGAATATTCCCCCCTAATGCCCATGTCAGACATGTTCTTCATGTCGGATTATACTTTAAAGACGAAGATCTTCTAATGACCTGTGATTAACAAACATCACTTCAGACAAACTGAAATGTTCTTCATTGTGCTTGAGGTAATAATATTTTGTGTCAGTATGTTCTGTTATACTTTGTTTATATTTGTAGGTGTTCTATGAGTTTCTTGGTTTGGCATCGGTCACCCAAACCTTCTGATGGATGAAAGATGGATCCTAAACATTGGAAATCTATCGACAAATATTAGAGAAAGAATCCTTGGAAAACAGATGTAGTAATTTGTGTTCTGAAGTATTTATTGAATTCAAATCGAATGACTTTTGTTGTATTTTCTATTCCACATTGCTTCGGCACAGAATGACACAAAAAATACCTGGATCGGAGGAAACAATTAAAATGGTCCTGTTGACCTTTGGTTGTTATATGTTACAAGTTTTACGGCAGTGTTTTTCAACCTTTGTACAATGTGTACCAAAATTTGTACATTGCAAAAAAATACATATAAACAGTATATATAATGGCAATTAAATATTTTCTGATTTAGCTATGATTCCAGCTACTAGCTAGCTAGCTTTGAGAGATCTCTCCTTCACCTTTGTGGGGTTTTTCTCCATTAAATGGCGCACAAGCTCTCAACAAGGGCAAATTATTCCCAGTAACTAAATAATAATTTTTTGTACCAACTTTTCCAATTCAATTCAGCTTTATTTGTGTAGTGCTATAATAGAATTACAGATATGAGATAAATATGTTATAAAGTTATAAGTATAAGGCATGTTTAAGTTTGTTTCTTATAGGTTTATCCTTAATGAGTGAGCCAGTGGCAGCTCTGGCAAGGAAAAACTCCATGTGGTGGTATGAGAAAGAAACCTTGAGAGGAACAAACCCAAAAGGAAACCCATCCTCAACATGTGTGACAATGCAGATCTGGCAACCCGGATTAGCCCTGGAGTGGGCTTCCTGCGCGAGGGTTGTCCTCGCGCGCTGTCACGTTCCTGGAACGCTGTAGACCACGCCGTCGTCACGCCTCTGATCACGTGCCCAGTCTCTTCCTATTGGCTTACGTCTGTAAGTTCCTTAATCACCATTGGTCCAAATCACAGCCGTGTTCCGCCCCTTTGTTTAAAACGGCTAAATAAGTATTATTACTAAACGAATATGTAAGTCTCGAGTAGACTATTAGACATATTTTTTAATTCACATTTGCATAGATTAAAAAATAAAATAAAGGGTCAACTTACTGTTATGGCTTTGCAAAGTGAGCCTCGTCCTGTCTCATGTCTCCTTAAGGATGTAAGTAGCCTGCTAGCATGTTTAACCAGTTAACACCCGCTTTTTTTTTTTTTTTTTAAATAAATAAGGCTTTCACGCAAATATTATTATTTTTTACTACTATTTAATCTTAAATATATGTTTGCATATTGTTGATAATTAATATGTTTGAATAATACTCCATTTAGAGTCAGAGTTGCCAGATTGAACTAAACCACTTCTCAAACTGATGAACTATTTTAGCAATTCCACTTCACGTTAAACTTCCCCAGTTTGTCATTTTGGATTTTTATACATTACATTATGAATGCTAGGAATATATTTAAAAAATTATAAAAAAAAAATGTTATTTAAAAAAATGTAACTCAGGGATCATTCGGGTAGTTTTGGATTAACTGTGTATTTTATCTCCAGTGCAAGACACCATGTCCATCTGCATCTGCAGAACCGATTCAGCGTGAAGCACCTCGCTTCCAGGCCATCAGTGTGATCCGTCACACGTCCGATCCGTTGCCTCGTCCTTCTTCTGAGGCTTTAGGACTCAAACCCTGCCCCATCAGCGCCACCCAGAGCCGGTGCAAAGGCCACGATTGTGATGTAAAATCCGCCTGCTTCGAAATTGCCTCCAAAACCCCTGGCTTGTTCAACAAGCTCTCGGATTGTCCCACCACTGTGCCATCAGTGGCAGTGTTCCAGATGCTTGCATGTACAGTAATCAGTACGGCCTCATCCGCAGTTAATCCCCCCGTTTTAGTCGCCACTCCCGTTCCCACCATGGTACTTCTGCTCGCGAAGTCTCACACACAACCCTTGATTTTAACAGCTACAGGTTTAAAGGACACTTCTATCTCCTCCGTAGTGAAAAACCCACCACAGCTGCGTTGTCACATCTGCCCCCACGCTGGCTGCAGTAAAACGTATCTGAAAAGCTCTCACCTGAAAGCACACCTGCGCATACACACAGGTGAAGGCGGATGTCATACGTTCATTATAACGTGCTCCTTTTAGAGATCACACCAGCACGTGTAATTCTATGACAGCACATTCAGAAGTGTTTTAATTTCACTAAATATGGCTTGAAGCTCAAGATTTTGTATGTAGATGTACTTTCCTTTTGTCGATATTCTCCTGTCGCTCCATGAACAGCGTGGATCAGTAACTGATATGAGCAAAATGCTTTGCTATCGACTCAAATGATGACATGGTTCCCCATGGTTTCTTGTATGGTGGTCAAATGGTACACTATATTGCCAAAAGTTTGCAGACACCTGATCATAAGTATGGCAGGTGCTTTTTGAGCATCACATTCCACAATTAGTCTAAATTTGCTCTTATTATTCCCTCCACTCTTCTGGGAAGATGGTTCTCTAGATTTTTGGAGTGTGCTTGTGGAGATTTGTGCTCATTCAGACACAAGGGTAAAGTCAGGTACTGATGTAGGAGAGGTGAGGAGGCCTGGGGTGCAGGCAGGGTTCCCATTCCAATTTTGTGCCTTCAGCAATAACAGTCTGGGAAAGAACCACATACTGATGGGAAATTCAGGTGTACTAATAATTTTGTCCATATAGTGTATGTCATGGAATATCAGTATAAACTGTTAAATAATAGCAGTCTATCTTGTTAATTTACTTTTTCTCCGTTGCTTTAGAGCATTTCTCGAATCATCCACAATATTCGCAAACCACTAAGTGCATTTCTCAAAACAATTTGTACAAACAGCACAACACAAAAGCCTTAATTCATCTCTCTAAAGTAAGTATTTGGGTCTTTAAAGATCTCATTGGCATCAGAATAACAAGTCCTTTTTGTCACTGTTCACAAACAAGATCATCACAATGTCATGCTGTCAGTATGATGGCGCACAGTTTCGGTATTTCCCGATTGAAAATGCACAAGGCTGAATTTCTTCTGTACGTTATCTATGGATTTTAAATGTACACATCACTGTATGTGGAATATTGATTGCAAGAGACGGAACAGGATTCACATTTTTACTACACTTTGTACTAGTGTTCGTTCGTTTCCTGGTTGTTCATCCAGTTTTTTTGTATCCACTCATCAACTGAAGATTCACGAGGTTCACTTTTGACCTGTTTTAGAGTAGTTGTTGATCTTGATGTAAACTCACCCTCATAACTGATATTCAAGCTCCATCTGCTCAATGAATTCATTCACATATTTATCAATTTATCGAACTGACAGATTATGATAACCGGTTCAACCATTTTGCATCAATGACCTGTGCACTGAACCGAAGCCTAGATGTTTTAGGGGTTAAGACTATTCAGGTAAGAATCAGTAGAATATATTTTGATCAACCCGATACACAAACAACTGGTAATGCAGGATACAGCAGAAACATGTACGTAATCAATCAAATGCATGCACCAAAGGTTTTCTTTTTTTTTTAAATGTGCACAAGTCCATGTGGAGATTGAACAAGTAGTTTTGAGAATTTCATTTCTTAAATGTGAAATGCCTCAAAGCAACTGAGAAAAAACAGTATACAGAAATAAATACAGCTTGATCAACCAAAAATCTTTGACGTCCAATACTTATCAGATGTTCCAGCTCATGTTTTATGCAAACTTCTGATAAATCTGCCTTTTTTTTTTTTTTTTTTGGTAAAAGTCCTCTCAACAGTGTTGTAGGCTGATTTAGCTGAAGTTTGTGATCTAGCGTACCAGTGAAGATTTATTCATTGACAGACACAAAGCACTTTTATACGTCGCTCTGGACAAGGGCATCTGCCGAGTGCCATAAATGTAATGTTTGAAACACATTGTCCACCACTGAACCTTTAATGTTACAGCGACTGTAGCTGATTCCATGTCTCACTGGTTAACACTAATAAAGCTCCTGCCTCTTTCTCACAGGTGAGAAACCGTTCAGGTGTCAGTGGAAGGGCTGTGATTCGCGATTCTCCCGCTCAGATGAACTCTCCCGCCACCTGCGTATTCACACCGGAGAGAAACGCTTCACCTGTCTCGCATGCCACCTTCGCTTTACACGCAGCGACCACCTGGCCAAACACAAACGTCGCCATCATATGATCAAGAAAGCTCCGGATTTGCAGGCATCAATCTCCCGGATTGGTGGTTTCCCTGCAGGAGTGCGAGCTCTCCTTCCCATCACGCTGAAGCCACATGTTTGAAGGAGCAACTTGAGCAAGATCATGTTAGGTTGGGTTACTGCACTTTCTTCATCTTGTCTTTTGAGATGTGGGCAAATCGGCACTTTGTACATTTTGTTAGATATAATCGGTCATGTGCAGATAAAAGAAGGTTGAAGAGGATGAATTTTTGCTCCGAAAGATCCACCATTTGAAGGTCGACCATGCTTGGATTACTTGAACACGCTGTTCCAAGATCTAACTCAAGCGCTAGAGCTTGTGGGTATAAAGAAATGAACACACTTGCACACAAGCTTAATTACTGACAGTGTATTACCAAACAGGCCAACATTTTACATCTTCCATCTGAGGAACTGAAAACATCAACCATTCGAATTGACACTGTTTTAGCAAACTTGGAAGCTCATCCATCATCTCCATGTCCCGAGCTTCTCCATCAGCACTTACAGAGACCATACAGCACTTTCTCAAACACACTGCACATTTATAATCGACAGACAACCAAGAACATCTAGGCATGTGCAGATAATTGAATTCGTCTCAATACGTAGCACACAAAACACATTTTTTGTTGCACGTGTCCTTTTTGTGCTCAAAATGCTGTGCAGCAATAACATGGTTACTAACACAAGCTCATGTGAATATTATAAACTGCAAGAAGTAAACTATTAGCTAAAGGTCCCATCTTTTTTTTTTTTTTT
>JAAIIK010000023.1:3931714-3949225 GCA_014706435.1 Silurus glanis
TATATATATATATATATATATATATATATATATATATAATCAGGACACCAAACTAAACTTTTTCCACACGGACGGATTTAATTGCCGGATGTGTGCATCATGGAGGATTTTGGCGCTTGATTTGAAACTTGCCGCATCAGTAAAACAAATGTTAATTGATTCAAAATAATTTTTAGTTGGAGTTTATTATTCATTTATTTTAGATCTGAATAAATGTGTGCGGGTAAGAAGGTTTAATTTTAGCCTGTTTTATATTTATTTATTTATCTTTTTAATAAAAATGGTCATGGAAATGTGTGCTGCGTTAATCACACGTTAATAAAATTAGTGCCATTAAATTTAATTTGCGTTAATTTTGACAGCCCTATCTGTCTGTCTGTCTGTAAAAAGGCCTTGAAAAGAAAGTGCTAAATTGCCTAAACAGCATGTCTTTGTAGTAGAACAGTCCTAGGGCCGAACCTGCAGTTGAAAGCATTTGGTGCAAAACAAAAAAAACCAACAAAGAAGACTCAGGAATGTTAAGCAGCTAGAATTTTGTATCAGACACAAATAAGACAATGTTCCTCTCTCAAAACTTCAGCAACTTCTTTTCTTAGTTCCCAGATGTATATGGCCATCAAATTCAAAATTACCTTATTTTTTTTAACATGGTACATTTCCTCAGTTTGAATATTTGAAATATCAATAAAATATGGATTCATGTGATTTGAAAATGTTAGTTATTGTAAAATTTCATGTTATACTGTTTTTATCCACATTTATGCCAACTTTAATTTGAATTGGGATTGTAGTTGTAAATAAATAAAGCCAATGTTAATAAAAAAAATAAAAAATCAGTTAAGCTTTGCTGGTCAGGCATTGAGGTTTGAAGATCTGTATGTTGCGAATTCTCAGTCATGCAGGGGCAAACCTCAGCAAAAAGGAGAAAAAAAATCAATAAAGGTAACTAATCCCATCATCTAAACTGCCAGAGTTGAGATTAAGCTGACATGAGTGACCTTACACACTCTACATTGAAAAGTCTTCTAGTGAACCGAATGTCTTTAAATGGAACAAATAAGCTGGTACATTAACCGTGATGTTGTGAGTTCGAATCTCATCACACCTGAACTGTTAAAAACTATTTCTAGACAGTTTGCTTGTTGTTTTACTGTCCTGTTTCTAGATAGTTGCAGCTCTACCTCTGCCATGTTAATCTGTATTCTATGTGACTCAGGACACGCATCGGTCTCCGTAGTGTTGTGATGCGTAGCAGCAGAAATGCTGAGAGAACGCGCTCGAGAAACAGTGAGGAGAAATCGATCTACGTACAAAATATTGGTCACTTTTTTAAATAATAAAAATATAGCGCATCTACTTTTTTTTTTTCTTTTTTTTTTTTTATTCAGTTAATTGAAAGATTTTATTGATGTTAATATGTTAAAATTAACTATATACAAAGCCAAATCTTTGAAGCGAATCAGTGAATCTTACCATCCCTAATGCAGGCATATTTAGTAGGATTGTCCACGTAATAAAATCAAGCTCTTGCTATTTTTTCTGCCTCAGCACAGTCATGACAGAGTTTTGGTTGATCTCGGCTCCTGGAGAGAAAACCTGCCAGCAGACATGGGACAAGCTGATGGTGGCCACCACTCGCACCAACAACCTGTCCACTAACAACAAGTTCAACATCCCGGACCTTAAGGTTCTGCTCTTTATGTATTTTATTTCGATTTATTAGATATAAATCGCTTTAGTCAAATGGAATCTTCTGGGCATTTCCTTTATGAAGAAATTCAGGACTTCTCTGTTTGAGTAATCTGTGAATCCTTTCAGTTCCTCTTGTATGAATCCTGTGTGCTAGAAACCCAACAGTTCACACTTCTCTTAGTCTTTGCTGAAGAGTGAAGTGAAAAGTATTTCCCCACTTTGTTTGGTTTAGGTCAACAGTACAAAGTAATGGAGAGTGTGTTAGAGAAGTGAAGAAAAGAGTGCAGGCAGGGTGGAGTGGGTGGAGAAGAGTGGCAGGAGTGATTTGTGATAGAAGAGTATCTGTGAGCGTGAAAGGGAAAGTTTATAGGACTGTGGTGAGACCTGAGATGTTGTATGGATTAGAGACAGTGGCATTGAGTAAAAGACAGGAGGTGGAGCTGTAGGTAGCAGAGCTGAAGATGTTGAGATGTCCGTTGGGAGTGACGAGGATGGACAAGATTAAAAATGAGTTTATTAGAGGGACGGCGCATGTAGGACGTTTTGGGGACAAAGTGAGAGAAGCTTGACTGAGATGGTTTGGACATGTGCAGAGGAGGGACATGGGGTATATCGGTAGGAGAATGCTGAGGATGAAGCTGCCAGAAAGGAGGAAAAGAGGAAGACCAAGGAGGAGGTTTATGGATGTGGTGAGGGAAGACATGCAGGTAGTTGGCTTGAAAGAGGCAGATGTAGAGGACAGGGGGGGTATGGAGACGGATGATCTGCTGTGGCGACCACTAATGGGAGCAGCCGGGAGAAGAAGAAGAGTTTGGTTTAGGTCTGGGGTCCCCAAACTTTTTTCTGTGAGGGATGCATATTTTTTCCTTTCTTCAATTGGGGGCCGGGTCGGTCTGTAACAGAAAATGAGATTTTAGATTGAAAGCCAACCTTTATTATAAAATACAGATAGGATATGAGTAAAACATATATTTAAATGTAATATTAAAATTTTAATCTAGTTAAAAATGTCTCTGCCATGTTCAGAGAACTGTTACAAATGTGCGCTGTAGTTTGGGGACCGCTGGTTTAGGTGGTGATGTTCCCAGAGCACCAGCACAAAATGCGTTTTTCTTGAACCTAATCATGTTTTCATAGTGCTGAGGGTAAAAACAATGTGCCTCTCTTTGCCCGTAGCAGCAGTTCATACCCCCTCATATTAGTTTCTGCGCCTGTTGTTTTTGCGCCCGACGAGGCGAGAACTGAGGTGGCGCCGTGCGAAGCTCTGGCTGATCAAACACAGCCTGGCTATGTTTATTTTGCTCCACCGTGCTGCTTTCTGGTCAAAGCCCATTTTTCTTTGCTCCCCTGCAGGTCGGGACTTTAGATGTTTTAGTCGGACTCTCGGACGAGCTGGCCAAATTGGACTCTTTTGTGGAGAGGTATGTTCTCTCTCTCTCTTTCTCTCTCGGTCTCGGTCTCCACTTTCCAGGAAAACACAGCAGTCCAAACTGTCGCTCTGGTCCCACTTTTTGATCTGGACAAACTACTCCAGTCTCGTCCCGTCTATTTCAGTGATATCGATAATACGATTCATCAGGACAGGTTCAGATTTCGGATCAAAGGACTTTAGTCTTTTCCGCTTATTTAGAGTCCTGAGGAATCTCACTGTTCACTGTTATGCTCGCTGTCCCGAGCTAAAATTAACTATTAGCAGTTTGGTGACAAACCAGTGCCTCTTTCCTCCATCATATTTAAAACTCATGACTCAAACATGGTTCCAAGGATCTATTTATAAATGTCTGGAAGATCTAAAAGCTCAAACTTCACACACGAGTCATTCGGACGAAAACACACTCCGGCTGCGTTACAGAACAATTCTGTTTAGGAAGGAGATTTAGTAATGTAAAATCGCTTTATTAGAAATAAATGGATATCTAAAAATGATCACAGTATATGATTCTTTGCATATCATCTATATTATAACTTCTGCATGGCAGTTCTTGGTCACATTAACAAGGAAATAATTAGTAGTTAGAGAAATCGTTTAGTGGAAAAGTACATTCACAATATTGTCTGAAAGAAATAATTAATTACACAGAAATAAAAGCGGCTTTAGTTCAAATTCTTAGTCCCTAATCCTTAACTTTTGATTGTGTCTGTCTGTCGATTTATTTATCTATATATGTATATACACACACACACACACACACACACACACACACACACATATGAGATATAATTGTTAGTCTCTCTTGGTAAGGACGTCAATGCCAAATGACAAATTTATTGTATTCGGGAAATGCTACAAAAATCAAAACAAAACTATTTTTCTATTTTTGGAAAGCCCGATTTTATAAAATGTTTTATCCTTTCGAGCATAAGATTTTATACGGTGACTTCTTTGTCCCAGAAACCGATTGATAACAAACAATGAGCATCTCATTCATTTAACTGACAGTGACTGTACATCAATTTCTTATATTGCTGAGGGAAAAATTTCAAATTCTCAGTTTGGCTCTCACTAAAGTGTGTTTTCTGAGGATGGTAACAGGGTGCGATGTGTTTGATGCGGTTTGCAGTGTGGTGAAGAAGGTGGCGCAGTACATGGCCGACGTGCTCGAGGACAGCCGTGATAAAGTTCAGGAGAACCTGTTGGCAAATGGAGGTGAGCAGAACATGCCTTTAGTTTCTTCTTTCCCACACTGAAGCTTTAAACCCTTGTTGAAACTTTTCTGAATTTTCGTCTTCTTCGTTAGTGGATCTGATCACCTACATCACGAGATTTCAGTGGGACATGGCAAAATACCCCATAAAGCAATCTTTGAAGAACATATCTGAAATCATATCTAAGGCAAGTCACATAAGTGGATTATCATGGTCATGGTTCTGTATTGGGGCAGTTTTAGGGTTAATGCTTTTATGTATATCTAAGCCGAGAGCAGAATGCTGACTAATTTAGATTTTGTCGCCCTCTGCTGAAAACAGCAAGTAACGCAGATTGATAACGATTTGAAGGCTCGAGCTTCAGCATACAACAACCTGAAGGGGAACCTGCAGAACCTCGAGAGAAAGAACGCGTGAGTGAAGAACACCAAACTGCTTCTAACTCTTTATTAAATACACTTGGTTTTATTTTATATTTTTTTTTTTTACACGGACAAAGCAATTCATCTTTATCCTTAGTCTCATTGTGATTTTGAAGCTGTGCTTTACTCCACATTTACCAAAAATGAGTTGCTTGAACTATAAATGCAAGCACAAAACACGAATATACATACATTTCGACAGTTTGTACCAATCACTGTTTTTAAAATGAAATAGTACTTTCATTTTATGATTTATTAAATAAATTAAAAGAGAGATAAAATTAATTGTCGGTCTATCTTAGGGGGAAAAAAAAAAAAAATCAGCACAACCCCAGTTTCAAAATGTGAATAAAAACAGAATACAATGATTTGCAAATCTCATAAATACACATTCCTTTCACAATAAAACAAAAGAATCATATCAAATGTTTGAAATTAGAATATATACCAGTTTAAGAAAGGAAAAAAAAAAGGTTATTTTTAATTTGATGGCATCCCATTCAACAAAGTTGGGACAGGGCCATGTTTACCAATGTAGCATCATGTCTTCTGTCCGTATACATCTGGGAAATGAGGAGACCAGTTGCTGAAGTTTTGGGAAAAGAATGTTGTCCCCATGTGATACAGGATTCTTGTCGCTTATCATTTCCGGGTGTCCTTTGTTGTATTTTTCGTTTCATGCAGGCATAGCAGGCAGTTCGGTTCTGCACCCAGACTTTTCTACAATAAACTCATGCTATTATAATAGATGCAGTATGCAGTTAGCAACAAATATACAAGACCTTCCCTGAAAAATGTGTTTTCTGGATAAAAGCATTTGATGCTCTAAAACTTGTATATACCATCGAACATTAATTGGGCTTTTCCAAATGTCCAATATGCCCATTCTACAGGCACTAATGCACTCCCATACCATCAGAGATGTGGCTTTTTAAACTTCAAATATTTTTTGGTTTTACCTAAAATGGTGCATTTTCTCAGTTTAAACATTTGATATGTTTTCACTGTTTTACTGTGGATAAAATATGGGTTTATGAGATTTGAAAATCAATGCATTCTGTTTTTATTTATAACACATGGTATCCCAATTTTTTTTGGTAATTGGGGTATATATATATATATAAGTATAGATATAATAAAATAGAAATTAATAAAGGTTTTAAAAAAAAAAACCTAGTTATTTTATAGTAAATCAATACTTGTTAAATATTTGAATGATTATTAGTTTATTTTCAGTCTTTATACACACTACAGTGATGTACTTTCCCAGTTTTCTATCTTGATACAGAATCATTGCAGTGTATTAAGCTTTATAGTTTATTTATGTGAATTCTGATGATCAGGCAGTGTTAAAACGTGTGTCCTCAGAGGGAGCCTGCTGACCCGCAGCCTGGCTGATATTGTAAAGAAGGATGATTTTGTGCTGGACTCGGAGTACCTCATCACTCTGTTGGTGGTGGTACCAAAGTAAGTGAAGCTTGTTTGGTTAAAAAAAAAAAAAAAAAAAAAAGGTTTATTTAGAGACTTTTTTGACAGCTCTCAGAATTGAAAGTCTCATTTTCTAAAGACTAACAGTCGATACGTTTTTTTCTTTAGAACTAATTATTCAGACTGGCAGAAGACGTACGAGACTCTAGCGGAAATGGTGGTGCCGAGGTCCACAAAGTAAGCTCAGCATCCGTTAAACCATGGTTAACTGATGCAAAAAAGTACACATTTAATAAAGGAAGTATGTATTGTGACTGATTTTATCAGGGTGTGCAAGGATTTGGTGCATTAAATGGATAAAAAAAAAAAAAAAAAGTCAAAGACACTCAGAGATGTTTAGTTTTCAAGATACACCGATCAGTCATAACATTATAACGTTATGACTGGCGAAGTGAATAACACTGATTATCTCTTCATCATGGCACCTGTTAGTGGGTGGATTTTATCAGGCAGCAAGTGGACATTTTGTCCTCAAAGTGGACATGTTACAAGCAGGAAAAATGTGCAAGTGTAAGGATTTGAGTGAGTTTGACAAATTTTGATGACTGGGTCAGAGCATCTCCAAAACTGCAGCTCTTGTGGGATTTTCACGGTCTGCAGTGGTCAGAATCTATCAAATGTGTTGCAAGGAAGTAACAGTAGTGAACTACAGTGTTTATTGTTCTAGGGGTGCCCATTATTTTGCCATTTATGTATTTGGGGGGGGGGAAACATTCTTAAAAGTTAGCACATTAGATGTTTCTTCAGTTGAATGGAGTCATTTGCAGCGTTAACTTATTCTATTTCACTCCCTTGAAGTTTTTTGTAAAAGATCATGCAAACATCAGGCCAGTATAGTGGCTCACTCACGCATGTACCAGGCCCTGCAGGACTTAAACTGAGCTTTGTTTCTGCCCAGTTTGCTGTTTGAGGATCATGACAGCGGGCTGTTTAGCGTCACGCTGTTCCGCAAAGCCATTGACGACTTCAGGCACAAGGCCAGAGAGAACAAGTACGGTGGAACTTTACTTGACTTTCGAAATGTGATTTCATCAGAAGGTGTTTTCCATAACAGCACCGCTCTGATATTTCTATAGTAACATAAACATGTATATGGCGTACAATTGGAGTAATCTAATCCTAAAAATATGTGACATTGAGTGTGAGAAAGGAAACCCCTGAGGTATTAATAATGTATTTGTAGGAGATTATAGGTCTTCATAACATCCCAGTAAGGTGCGCTTCTTGTTTTTTCAGGTTCGTAGTCCGAGATTTCCAGTACAACGAGGAGGAGATGAAGGCCGATAAAGAGGAGATGACGAGGCTCTCCACTGATAAGAAGAAGCAGTTTGTATGGATCAGCTTTCCGCTTTTCGACCTAATTTATCTCCAATACACCAACTAATTTACAGTGCGAAAATCTCAGCGAACATACATAGATGCTTTTAAGCGTCCCATTCCACATTTAGTCCCCATTTGCTGCTAAAATAATCTCCACTCTTCCGAGAAGATGTGCCACTAGATGTTGGAGCGTGCTAATGGAGGTTTGTGAGATTTTGTTCAGCCGCAGGGGGGTTCGTAAGTCAGTTACTGATGTAGGTGAGGGTGAGGAGGAGGGTGCAGTCAGTGTTTACATTCATCCCAAAGGTGTTCAATAGGGTTTAGGTTAGAGCTCTGTAGCAGGCCACTCAAGATCTTCTACTCCAAAACATGTAAAGCAGATTTTCATGATTTTCTTTTTTTTTTTTTTTGGCCTCCGTTTTGTCTGATACATTTATTTAAATCCAAAGTAAACATTTCTCTGCAAAACAAGAATAAACTAATACTTCATGGAATGAACCAGAATGTCACCTAAACAGGTTAAAGTGTTTTATTAGTCACGTTCCTCTGCTGGAAAGTGATTGGAGCGTACCAGTAGACACATAATATCTGAGAATGTCTAAATGTTCGGAATTATGGCGTAAAATTAAACTGACGTGTGCACAAGGTTTGTTTGCTCTGAGCTGGAGGAATATTACCTTTTCCAAAGTCGGGTATTAGATTAGATTAGATTAGATTCAACTTTATTGTCATTGTGCAAGGTACATGTACGGAGCCAATGCCAAATGCAGTTAGCATCTAACCAGAAGTGCATAAGTGGCTTATGTACAATAAATAGCAGTGTGATAAATAGGGTATGAGGTCCATGTGTACAGGAGTGAGGGTGAATAATGTACAGAAGGTGCAGTAGATAATAATATATGGTATATATAGTAATATACAGTATATTACTACAACACTACTACAACTATTCTTCCTCTTTCGGCTGCTCCCATTAGGGGTCGCCACAGCAGATCATCTGTCTCCATACCCCCCTGTCCTTTACATCTGCCTCTTTCAATCCAAACAACACGAATACAACTATTAATGTAGTGTATTAATGCTGTGTCTGATTTGTGCAGGGTCCTCTGGTGCGATGGCTGAAAGTGAACTTCAGTGAAGCCTTCATCGCGTGGATCCACATCAAGGCTCTGAGGGTGTTCGTGGAATCTGTTTTAAGGTGGACAGTCCGCACTATTCTATAAATATAGTTCACACAGGTTTATACTAAAACTATATGGCTATATTAAGCATTGTTTCAAGGTTCTGACACATTCTAAGACACACACTTCTTTCAAACCTCAGGCTTCCCTATGACAAATTTCCCAAAGATTATTTTGGAGAAAAATCGAATAATTGATGTGCTCGGTGTTAACGGTGTATGCTTTTCCCCTGCTCAGGTACGGCCTACCTGTGAACTTCCAGGCCATGCTGCTGCAGCCTAATAAGAAGAACATGAAGAAACTGAGGGAAGTGCTATATGAGCTCTATAAGCATCTGGACAGTAGTGCTGCTGCGATTATCGATGTAAGTGTTCGCTATGATTAGCTTTCAGCATTGTACACACACACACACCATATTCCTTTTCACTCTGAATAGATACGATATACCGTTATTTGTCCCACAGTGAGGACATTTCAATGGGTGTGTAGTGGGACAAGATTCCTCAAGATACATTTCTATTTCATGATTAGATGTACAGAATATGGACAGACTTTTTTTAAATGACATGTAGTGGAACTTGTGCATTAAAATGAGTACCGTAATTTCCGGACAATTAAGCGCACCCAAATATAAGCCGCACCCACTGAATTTGACAAAGATTTTTATTTTGAATATAAATAAGCCGCACCTGTCTATAAGCCGCACTGTCTACACTGAAACTAATGAACTTTACACAGGCTTTAACGAAAGACAGTGTCTGTTACACGGCTTGTATTTAAACAGTAGCCTACCAAGAAAGTCATTTTTCACTGTCTTCCTCCTTCCTTTCACAACAATTTCTCTCTCTGTCTTTTGGCATCGTCGTGCGTTTAAAAATCACCATCGGTGAATCTTTTCTCTCGATGCCGTGCAGCTCAGAACACAGGTGAAGTGCGTTTTTTCATGCCCGGTTGTTTTCAGCATGACGAATGATTCGCATTTCCTGTAGACAGTCCGAGTGAGCGGCAGGTCAAACATCAGAGGAACATCATCCATATTTATGATGTGCTGCGGCCCGATTCAGTGGGAGCGCATCTGATTTAATATAAAGAGTTTCATTGGTTCACCTGAACCAGTTCAGCAATTTCATTGGTCTAATATTATGGGGCTCAGTTTTTTAGCTTGAAGTTTGTGAAACCGGGAAAAACCCAGAAAAAATCCATAAATTAGCCGCTTCATTGTTTAAGCCGCGGGGTTCAAAGTGTGGGAAAAAAGTAGCGGCTTATAGTCCGAAAAATACGGTATTTATTTATTTATTTATTTTTTAAAGGATTTAATATTTTTCTCTTCTTTGCCTCCTCTAGCAAACTGCTATGGATATTCCCGGGCTGAATCTGAGCCAGCAGGAGTATTATCCGTACGTCTACTACAAAATCGACTGCAACCTTCTCGATTTCAAATAATCCACCCCAAAAAGAATCCAGCACTGCACGCCACCACATCCCACATCTCTGTGGTTCAGTCCTAGTGAAGAAGTGTGAGATGATATTACATCGAGTTGTATATTTATCCTTCCACCATGCACTCTCTCCCTCTTTTTCCCTCTCTCTCTCTCACATTTTCATTCCTGTTCTGAGATCCCTCTCGCCCTGCTGTTCACTCCGGAGTGTGCGATTGTTGTCCCATCATGTTTACAGGATTTTTGTTTTTAATTTTAAAACTAAGATCATCTCTGTATTTATATGTGAATGGATCAAATCTGTATCTATATATGAAAGAAGCAATTCTGTGTTTTAATATGATCGACATTCCATTGTAGGTCGGTGCTTTGTGTTCGTTCCATTTCAGAGTCACAAATAGATATTTTGTTGTGGAGTGTCTTTACTTTTCTGTATCAGTGGTTCCACGCTCAGGAGCGAACTGTGTTACGAATGGTACAGTAATAGACAACGTGTTGTGTATATTTGGTGTTGAAGAAATATAATATATATATGTGAAAAAAAAATATATTGTGTTCCAGCTCTTGCATTTGTGGATCATTTTGAGCTCATGTGCACCTTGAACACTGCTTTACCAGCAGACTCTAGTAGCATTGTATGTCTGTGCTAGTTCTAGTGTTTCAGGTAGAGGGTGGTCTTCACCCATCGTTTGAAGATAGGCAGGGATTCATCTGTCTGGGTATCTAGAGGAAATTCATTCCACCTCCTTGGTGCCAGAACAGAGAAGAGTCAAGATGTATACCTGCCTCTTACCCTATAAGAAGGTGGGACCAGTTGAGCAGTGCTAGAAGATCTAAAGCAGTGTGGTGCAGTGTGAGGAGTGATAAAAGCTTTGAGGTAAGAGGCTGCTGGTCCATTGTAGGCAAGCATCAGTGTTTTGAAGCTGATGCGTGCAGCTATCTGGAGCCCGTGGAGGAAGCGCAGCAGTTGGGTGGTGTGCAAGAACTTAGGCAGGTTAAACACAAATTGCGCAGCTGCGTTTTGGATCATTTGCAGAGGACGAATTGCATTCGATTGCATTAATAAGAACAACTGCAGGAGGTTGAAGGTATTGCATTTGTTTATTATGACCACCCAGAATCTGGGGAAACAAAAAAATATGATCACATTCACAGATCCTATGCACAAGCACATATGTACATGCAATGTCCAGTTTGTACAAATGTACAGATTCGTCCAGGTACCACATCCTTTTTTTAATTATTTTTTTTATGTATTTTTTTTTTAAACCACGCATTTCACGCATTAGGAAGGTCTGTAGTCTTTCATAGTCATGTGCATCGAAACATCTAACACCAGACCCTGAAATTCATGCGGTCCTCGCTCAAATTCCATCTGATAGAAATGTAGGGTCTCGGGCACAGGTCCTTTTTTGTGCTGGTCAGTTCTGGGATATGAAATTCCGAACCACCTGGTGAGCCATTACCAGTCCTTAGCAGCCTTTTTGAAACAGCGCATCATGGCTAAGGACTTGGGTGTGTTTAGTTGTGCTTAACTTAAGTTGGTGTAGTACTCATGTAACTGTGCATTTAGTTTTAAGGGAATCTGTGAATCATCAGTAGTTTAATGGAACAGAGAAAGGCGAGAAATTTAAGGCAAAAAATGCAGCTTATGTAAATTAAATGCAAACATTTCTTTAGGGAGAAAATCAATTGTGTGAGTAGAATTTGCAAAGAAATGATTTCTCAAATGAACAACCAGGCATTGACTTTCTCATTATCACTGATTGAAAAAAGTGTGCTTTTCTTAGAATAATTATCTCTTCAGTAGAGTTTTATAGATTATTAGTACTCTTAGTTTGTGACCTAGTAAACCAAAATCAGGAGTTTCTTTGGACAAATGTCGTACAATTTACGACTACATACTATTCCAATAATATAAGATTATACAATTAAAAATAATATGATTTTGTACATATCAAATACCTAACATCCTGTAAACTGCAATATAGTTTGAAGTGTTAATAAAAACAAATTTAAATTTTTTCTATATAAATGTATTACATTATATTTGGTAATTGAAAGATTATTGCGATAACAGTAAAAAATAAAATAAAATAAAAAGATCAATGCCACAGGCACAGTAAAGAAGGTATTGGTTGAGGTACAAAAGAGTTTGTTAGTTATTTTTATTATGTTCAATTTGAGATTTATGTTTATTTTGAATTACGTTTTTAGCTGTTTTTTTAGCATTTTTCAGAATGGGCAAATAATTTACCAGGACATTTTAATATATACGTGTTATACGGTCTCGCTCGAAATTAAGACATTTGAGTATTTGTGCAGGTATTAAACATCATTTCTATTTTCAATTGATTATTTTGATCAATTATTTATTAAGATCAAGCAGAAACGATGTCCATTTGTGTATGTGTAGGTAAATAAACTTGAGAACAATAAATTTATAGAAATGAGAAAGTCAATGGCTTTTGGGGAAGTTTACAGCGTATGGTTTGCAGGCTATGTAGGAAAAAGAAAGATTAAAAAAAGGAAACCAGCATAAATTCTTTATATGAAAGAAAAACTGCATCACGTATTTCAGAATGAATGAACGAAATAAATGATAGACTACATGAACAACTTGAACGTGAAGGGATGTAGATGTTACCCATCATGCACCAGAAAGAAAGGGCTCAATATTTAGTAGATAGTGAACATAATGAAGAGAACCGACAGAGCTACCAGTGACACTTCACATCAAACTGCTGAGAACTGCACAGATACTGGTCAAATCTCATCACTAGGTACTAAGAAAGGAGATCTGGATTGGGACTGCAACGAGGTATCATTACAACATCAGGGGCTAAACAACAGCATGTCACTCATAGAAAAATAAATACAACTCAATAGACGGTCTGTACAACTGCAGCAAATACACATATTTACAAGACAAAACCGAGTTTCAGGTCAGTCTGTTGTACATTACGGACATCATAGGATATGCCAAGACATGTGCCCATAACCAGTTTTATAACATGACCAAGAAAAATGGAATCCAGACAAAAAAAAAGTCTGGTCCAGTGGTATGTTTTATTCACTAATACTATTTCTTGATTTGAAAAAAGTACACAAACAACTTGCTATTCAATCTCTCATATTTTCTATTAGCTTTATCCATCAATTTTGCCATTTTCTCTGAAAGCCCAGTTACTAGTTGATGCTAAATGTATTTAATGTTTAATTTTGCCGTCATGGAACATTTATCTAGTAATTGAACAACATACCTGAGGTAAATGTTGCTTTAATGGACAACTCGGAACGGTTTGTGTCGTCCCACTGTTTCTATACTTGACAAGAAAAGACTTGCAGGTTGCTAGCTAGCTTCCTCAACTCATAATTAAAAAAAAAATTATGAATTCTTTTTGGTAATTACATAAAAAATTAATAGATTTTTTTAACTACTTATGTATATTTAAAGGTATACATATTGATTAGCATTTGTGTAAATGTATTCCTGAGTCAAAGCAGCAGTTCTGTCAACCATTTTTGAACCATCCAGTGAACATTTTTATGATGCTGCCTTTCTTCTGTCCTTTAAATATATTTAATAATAATAATAATAATAATAATAACAATAATAAAAAAGGATCTCTGTAAAACAGCTGTCCTTATGATGTGTTTTGAATGTGACAGACTTTACATTCTCAGTGGATTGTAGGAATTCTAAAGAAGTGTCCAATATTGTGTATTTTCGAACTGATTATCGGCACATGTCTACTTGTACGTCCACCTGAATAAATCTCTTAAAGAAGTCCTAAAGGATTTTTTAGCCACCATCTTCCACAGTCAACAGCTCAGTCGTAGGTAGGAAACTCCAGGACAAACAGAGAGACAGGAGGACTCCACTTTATGGAAGGACACTGGTCTAGTCCAAGCGATCATTCTTTAATTACATCATTTAGACCTCATGAATGGTTCTCTCAGACGGCTGGTACTCAGTTCCTGTGGATGAGGACGCGATGAACGAGTGTGTCTTGCGCTTCATTCGGGTGCGTTTGGTGGCCAGGGAAAGGCTGTGCTTGCTGGACGAGATGATGTCAGAGATGAACCTTTTGCAGTCCACACACACCTCCATGGTGCTCCAGTCTTCAGTGAGCTCCTTGGGGAGCTCGACGTCCTCACAGGAGGATGACGCTGAGGACTGACGTGACGACTTGGACAGTCTAAGAGGTGTAAGAGGTAAAAGGAGAAATTGGATTTGGTATGGGTGAGCTCTGTTTCTGAGTGTTAAGATGTCATGTCATGTCATGGTGGAAAACAGTAATTGTTAGATAAGCGGATCTTATACTTGTTTCTATGACAATGCAACTCACGACAAAACTAAGTTATTCTCTAACATCTGGTTTAGAATGGAAAGCCCAAGGATGGTAGCCCCAGCTAACAACTAACACCATTCACTTTTTGACCAAACAACATACCATTAAAACCAACACCGAGACATGAGTGAAGATCGAAAGGTACGATACCTGCTCATGGTACGCTGAAAGCTAGGCCGGCGCTGGTTTGTGCTCGTCTTCTCTGATTTGTCCCGGGTCAGCGTTGAAGTGGATGGTCCCAGAGAGTATATGGGTAAGCTGCTGTATGGCTTAGAGGGCAACCGAATCTGTGTCAGGAAACACAAAGGTACATCAAAATAAGGTCTAATGCAAACTTGCCTGTATATTCTGTAAAATCCTCTAAATCTGCTACTAAAGGTTAAAAAAAACCCTTAAGGACAGCAGAGCAAGCCCAAGTGAGATACTTATAATAATATTGCACCTACCTTCTTGCAGCATTGTGAACACACAGGTCTGCAAAAAGGAAAGAAAATCTGTGAGGTAAAAACTGTACACAACTCGTCTACATCTCAAACTTGATAATGCATCATCGATCCTTTACCTTTTGCAGAACTGGCAGGTGTAAGACCAGGTGAAAAAGGAGAACCGTTTTGCTCGACAGCAGAAGCAAAGCTGCATAAAGAAAGTCTCTTTTAACAGGGTTTGGCATTCAGATATTAGCGATGAAAATTGTAATCATTCGTTTGGAAATATTAACAATATTTTCTTTAAAAATGTAAAGAATATGTGCCAGAGAACTCTTTATATTTCGCTTCAAGAAACGCAAGCCAATCAGTTAAATCATTTCATAATACTGTTAATGCGGCATTCCAAATAACAAAAAGCCATATCTTCCATCTTCCGCAAACATGACCATACAGATACCGGTATCGACCAGTAGTTGCTGAAAAAAAAAAAAAATTACTGATAATTTTTCCGGGTTGCATTATACAGTACGAGAGCGGCCTCTAGAGGCGAATCACACATCATGTGCTGTGTTTTTGAAGTGTCTTTTTTATTCATTTCGGATGTAGCTATTTTTATTTATTTGGAGTGTTACTTTTTGTTTCAGAATGAATTCGTCTTTTATTTTCCTCAACATTTATTAATATAATTAACATATACATTTTTATTTTATTCAGCACATTTTTTGATTTAGTACTGTTTATTTAATTTTTGTATTAAAGTTCAGTACTATTTTATGTTGAGTGTTATGTTTTGTTTTTTCCATTTTTTTTTCAGTAACCATTTGAAAAAAATCACTCGATTAATCGGTTTTCGGCAAGTTCGAGCCAACCTAGCTATCGGTCAACCTCTAATGCTATATATCATAAGATAGAGCACAGATAATTTTATGTACTTTACAATAATTTTCTTTGCATAGTTCTTTATATCTGTAGGGTGTTATGAGGAGCAGTGCTTTATTCCTACCTTTCCTTTCTTTAGAGCGTTGTAAATGTCTTTGTACTGCTGGAACTTCTCCAGTTCAGCTTTGACCAGGACCTGCCGGATATGCATTACCTCCTCCACCGTGAGAGACAAACACTCCACTGGGAAGCAGAACTCTTCCTGATCACCCACACAGTGTGTGGTTAAGCCAACACAGGACACGTTACAGAGTAGTCAAAGTTCACAATATAAAAAACAAACTTTGAAGAAACACACAGTATAGCTATACAGCCTACATATTTATATTTACATAAATGTAGAACTGTAAAATACTGTATAGATGTCACGTTTTATAGACAGCAATTCTCAAAGCAACAAATTTAATGCTGTGTTTTGGAGAAACTCTATTACTAAATCCTAATCATCAGCAACCAATGAGAGCAATGTCTGGTCTCTTTCAGGTTCCTTCCTCATGAGAGAGAGGTTTTGGGAGCTAAACATAGATCCAGATTTCTGTAAAGCTTTTTTATATAATTTTTTTTAATCACAGCAGATTTGGGAATGTTTTGCCAAATTTCTTTGCCCCTGCGAGCATAGCATAAAAAATAGCCAATCAGCAAGCATCCTGTAGCAAGCACAGCTGATTTACATTTAGGGTTAAACCCACAGCAGGCAGCACAGCTCACAGAAACTAAAAGAAACAAAATGGCAACTAAAGAGAGCACGTCCTAAGATAATAGCACATCAAATTTGATCGTCCAATAATGCAGCTCAGCCACTGCATCTTGTTGGCTACCACACCACTCTCCGAATCTCCTTAGTGTTCTTCTTTTGACTGCTCTTGTTAGGGGCCGCCACCGTGGATCATTTGTCTACATTTCACTCTGACCTCTACATCTGCCTCTTTCGAACTAACCACCTGCATATCTTCCCTCACCACATCCATAAACCTCTTCCTGTGCCTACCTCTTTTCCTCCTTCCTCTTACCTCCATCCTCAGCATTCTTCTACAAATATACCCCATGTCCCTCCTCGGTACATGACAAAAACCATCTTAATTGCGCCTCTCTCAACTTGTCTCCAAAAAGTCCTACCTGCATGGTCCCTCTAATAAACTCATTTCTAATCCAGTCCATCCTTATCACGCCCAATCAAAATCGCATCACTCTTAGTCCCTATATAGGGTGCCATTTCAGTTGTACCTGAATGGCTAGTCTGATTTGTTTTTTTTTGTAATTAGAATTGAGTTGTTGAAATACAATCTATACTATTTACTAATTTCTATTTATTCGGGAGCATATGTTGCCAATGGAGGAATCGTTCTGTGTTTAGAAAAATTCATAGTTTCATCCTTAGCAACTATTAAAAAAAAAAAAAACATACTAAAGATCTGGAGCTCTGTCTGGATGGAGGGAGGAACTGGCGAACATTAGTGGGCGTCTCTTTCTCTATGGAGTGTCTTCTTTGTGCCGGCTGCTTTCTCTCGGGTTGTGGTGTGGAGGAAATGGGCAGGAACATGGGCGGGGCTACAGCACACACACACACACACACACACACACACACACACACACACACACAC
>JAAIIK010000023.1:3954455-3965919 GCA_014706435.1 Silurus glanis
TCTATCTATCTATCTATCTATCTATCTATCTATCTATCAAACATTTCAGTAAAAAGAAAAAAATCAGGATCATGTCACAAAGTAGAAGAGCCATTATATTATTTAAGTATAAGAACCATTATTATTCAATGGCCAAATAAAAATAATTTTAGTGAGAGCAAATATTCAGAGCCTAATGCGAGATAATGCACCTCTCAGTCTCAAAGACTTTTTATTCAACCATAAATAAAATAAAAGGTAGTTTTCAAAATTTTTTTTAATTTATTTGAGCTCTTTTTAGACTGAAAATGAGGCCAGCAGGTGCTAAAGGGTCGCTCACAGGTGGCAGATGCGGGGAGGAGAGTGTTGAGCCTTAATAACATCTTCAACAGGGGTGCAAAATATAATTGGTAACAGAAATTGACAATTATAGTGGAGTAAAAAGTACATGTATAGAGTCATAAATGTAGATGAATAAATGTGAATCCTGCTTGGTGTTAGAATCTGTGCACTCTTAAATTGTAAAGGATTTTATTAATTAATAGATTAAAATAATAAGACTGAGGTAAATTAGCCATGTATGACCTTAGTATATGTGATAATTCAACAGGACTCCATGTGAGAACCGCTGGAGGACAAAGTGGGATGTCTGCACCTACCCCCCAAGCACATACATGCCTTACGCTTCTTATCACTAATCAGTACAATTTTTCCTGGACTTATTCTAACTCATGGGTAATTAATATAAGAGCTTTTTAATTACGCATTAGGGAATTTTTTTTAACTGTTTACGGTGTTTGAGGCTTTTAATTTTCCATTGTAAAAAATTCCTCACAGCGATGATGAAAACTAGGTCATTTTTATTCACAGGGGAGTGAACTGGATAGCAGTGGAAGAATAAAGATAAGGTGACTGTGCTAGTAGGAGAGTGCGGTATAGATATTTATCAAGACATGTCTTGTTTAAACAGTAAACGTGTAAATTGGATACTGACTGTTCATTAAAACCCAGGTCTTTTAAATCCCTGATTTATTTTTAAATAAGCTTTCAGTACACATTGAATTCAATATTACACAAATATTACACATTTTCGTTGAAAATGACAAGCTAAGTTTTCATTTTTGAGAGAGTAAGAGCAAAAAGAAGAACAGGGTAAAGAAATGAATGTTTACAGCTGCTATAACACAAGTGATAACAGGAACTAACTTGATGCCACAACATTAAATTAAACAATGATGTACAACCTGAATTTTTGGATTAATTAAACATCATAAATGTTAATTAATCACTGTAATATAAGCAAAATAGCACTGTAAACCGTACAGTTATACAAAAATAATCCATTTTAGGGTGGTACTGGTGGTACCACACGGTCTGGAGTGGTCCTACTTAAATAATCGAATATGCTACAAAGATTAACAGTGTAAAATGATAGATTCAGGGGAACTTTTTTAGCTAGCTTGTAAGATGACTCTTTCCCTCACGGACACTGCCGAGACCTAACGTCTGCTCATGCCCTGCAGATAATCCATACCTAATACATAAAACATTTACACTGTACATCTGAGAGTGGTGCAGCTGTGGCATCTGGTAGGGAAGCGAATAAATCAATGCACATTAAGGCCTTTATTTTCTCTCAACTAGTCACTTTCGATCTTCTACGACTGTCATCCCCGAAAAACCTAATCTCTCGTGAGATAAAGGCCAAGGCCACTTGAAATGCAAATGATAAGATTTATGTTGGGGAGATAAGAGTAGATATCTCTGACTAGTCTGTAAATGTCACCAGCTGGAGACCAGGCAAGTCTAAGCATGATATTTCCTCTCAGCGTGACCTGCTGAGAAACAGGTTAAAATGTTCGAGGAAATGCTAATGGTTCTAATAGCATCTAATAAATGACTAATTATGACACAAAACAATGATAGTAATAACTACATTCCCCTACATTTTCCCTTCCTTCTAAAACTCGTTCAAATCGATGTCGGAAATTTTTACAAGTCTGTATGCTTTCGATTCAATTCATACCTATGCGTGATGTTTTTTATTAAATTTTTTATTATAGTTTTATTAATTTCTTATTAAAACTTATCCAAAACAACAACAGGGCCGATCAGTCAACGCACACTGCATTCAAACATATTAATAACAATATAATAATATGAGAGCGTGACCATGGAAAGGCAATGGGCGAATCAGAACATGGAGAAAAAAAAAGGGATAAAAAGAACATAAGTCAGGGCTAGAGTCTGGCTGGTTCAAGTAAATCCCACAAAGGAGCCCATATCCACCAGAATAAATCGGATTTGTTCTGTAAGTCGTATGCAAGTTTTTCCAAAGGGAGAAGATTAGCCACTTGTGCTAAACACATCTTCAAAGTTGGTACCTGTGGTGATGACCATAGAATAAGTCAACATTTCTTTGCCAAATAAGTAATGAAATTTAATAAACAATGTGAATCAGTAGAAAAATCTAATGATGTTTTGCAGTTTTGTAAATATATAGTTGTAGACTATATTTCTATATATGGAGACTGGAATTTTCTAGCCAGCATTTTCTGAACCATATCATGTACCTCATGCCAAAAAGGTTTAATGTTCTTACAGTCCCAAAATAAAAGCACCAATGTTCCTATTTCAGATTTACATTTAAAACACAGCTGAGATACATTTGGGTACATTTTATGGAGGCGTACTAAGGTAAGATATATTCTGTATATGAATTTGATGTTCTGTTCATGCACAAAGCTGGAGGTTGATTTATGAAAAACCTCCTCACATATAGAGCCATTCGTCATCAGTAAATGGTTAGTCCATATCCCTTTCCCAAATCTTTCTTAAAGGATTTAAAGGTGAGGAGGCTTCAGATAACAAAGAATAGAGAATTATCACCACTGTAAGAAGAAGACTATTTTCAATATCTCAATATTTCAGACTAAATAAAAGGACGTAATTGGAGAAATTTGAAAGAATCTGTTTTAGGAATTTGATAAGCTATTCTAAGAGCCTCAAAAGATTCAAAAACCTTGGGTGTAAATAAACTGGCTTAATTATATATACCCTTTTCTGCCCAGGTCCAAAGGCCAATATTGGCTAACAAGGCAGAGAGATGCAGGGTACAAAGTGATTGTGGTTTGCATGGTCAGATTTTTGGGGACACTGAGATCATGAGGTCATCTTCCAAAGCCAAAAGAGTGTTAAATAACCAAATATTTTCAGCTACTGGTTGGACCTTGCTAAAGTTATCAATAAATGGGAGGGATGTTAGCATTCTTGATGCACATGCAAAGGATTCCATACTGACCCACAAGGAGTCTGTATCTTTAAAAAAACATCTAAGCATTTGTTTAATCTGAGCAGCCCAATAACAGAACTGCATGTTGGGCAAAAAACCACCCCCACACTCCCTTGGCTTGAGAAGGGTAGCAAGTTTGAGCCTAGATTTTTTATTATTCCATATAAACTTGAATATTGAATATACACTGAAATAAATAGAGTAAATGGGAAAGCACATTTATTTATTGTGATTGTTTTCATTCTTCCAAAGAAAGAAATTAAGGGTGAGAATTTCTTAAAAAATAAATCCTTTAAATCAGAGGTTATATGTATGCCCAAACAAAGGTTTTTACTGAGGCCTTGTTTTAAGATCGTCCGCTTTAGCTTGCAGATGCTCCACATTAACACGCAAATTATCTATCTGATTGCTATGTGTACTCCCCGTGTCTTTTACCGCGGAGGTCTGTTGCTCGGCTGTAGTTATACGTGTCTCTGTGTCAGTGACTCGTACAGTGAGAGCAGAGAATGCATTCTCGAGGAAGCAATTTTTCCCAACTGTCCCTCAATACCGTCTAGCCAAGTACACACAGCCTGATTGTAGGCTAGCACTCGCCTCTTCCCCCTTTGTTTTCTTTATTTTTCTGTGATCTTGTTAAAAAAAAAATAGGAAAATCCTTATCCCCACCACTTTACCACAAGTAACCTCTAGATAAGAAAATATGGAGTTTCAAATTGCCATCTTGCTTAGGGTCACGTGACCACTCACCTATCCGTAATGTTTATTGGCTAATAAATCTGCACTGTTGAAGCCTCCGACACTTAGATTGGATTAGATTAGATTCGACGTTATTGTCATTGTACAAGGTACATGTACAGAGCCAATGAAATGCAGTTAGCATCTAAAAGCAAGTGCACAAGTGGTCTTTTAACAATAACACAATAGCCCCGCCCACTCACCCAACACGATGACACAATCTGCCCTGACAACGTAGCAACAACAGATAGCTATCGCCAACGTACGCTAAACTAACCACGTTGCCCGAAACATGATCTACAATAACCTCTGAGCCATACACTGATAATCAATTACATAATTTAACACGATTGCAGATGAACTTGGATCCGTGTCTAGGCAGCACATTTGTGTTCCTGTCAATGTAATTTTGGGCAGAATTTAAAAAAATTATGATTAAATGAAAAAACAACAGACAAAAAGCATCACTTCAAGGAGTGTATTTGCAATTGGACACTTTTGAAGTTGATTTCCTGTTAAAATGCTTTACACATTTGAGTTTTAGAGAAACAGGAATGCCACTCATGACAAAAATAATAAACGCAGAAAAACTACCCATAGCCTTTCAAAATGCAACAATAATACATTATTGTTGGGTTACCAACAAACACAAAATTTTGGGTAATAATAAATATGCAAAAAATGTTAAACATTGAAGAGTAACCAATATTCTTAGCATTAAAAAATATAAAATTATATATAAATTGTAATATAAAAATGTAATAAGCAAAATTGGAAAGGATTTTGGACTCTGAGAATGAATGATTATATAATATCATTAATATATGTTATAATAATATGATAAATAGTAATATATAATAACATAATATATGATAATGTGAAAACTGCTTTTTCAGAACATCAAGAACCAAAAACAATACTATAAATATCATAATATGATATAATAATAGATTAATATTATCGTACTTGCCGAGAATCGTGCGCTTTCCATCTCGCGTGTAAAAACAAACGGCACGTGGCGTCAATTATTCACCAGATAACAGTGGACCTTCTCTGCCACTCCAGCAAAGAATGCTACCCGGAAAAACTATCGACATGGATTTTTGCAGATAGCCGATAGTTCCAGCAATCATCTATCTGGGCCGATTAATCAGCAAAACCGATTAATCGGTCGACCTCTAGTGCAAAGTCACTATTACACTTGATTTTACCCTACCGTTTTTTTTGTTTGTTTTTTTTTTGGTGATTCTTTTTATTTCAGGGTTTTTTTTCAAGTCAGTTGAATTGAATGTTAAATTCTTTATTGTATGTATCTTTGACAACTTTGACATAAAATTGACTGACAAAAAAAACTATCCTTTAATCACAGTCTCAGCTCAGACACAATCTGACTACCTGTCTGGATCTGTCTGGATCTCTCACTTCTATCCCAAAACAAGACGCTTCTGAAAGACAAACTTGCACACAATCTTGCTGGTCAGAACTGTCTAAACAAGTATCATAATCATAAAATACACAGAGAAAAACGAACAGCTTCACTCACCGTAACGACAGCGGATGCCGAATGCTCTTTCCCTGCAGGGAGAAACAAAATGAAGTGAGGTCAGGGTTTGAATGAGGAGAAAAGCACCAATAAAGGCAACTGCACTACATTCAATTATTACATTGTATTCTTAATAAAGACATTTTATTTTCCCAGTGTGCTTTATGGTAAAAGTCAGAGGATGAAGACAATTGTTATAAGACAAATTTGCGTTTTGTACAGTGACAATCAGCATTTTTTTGTTTTTTCTTTAGATTAAAAAAAAAAAAAGAGTTGAATACGTTGGAAAAAAATAACTGAAAGCTGCCTTGATATATTAAATCAGAAAATAAATTCTACAACATTAACATAAAAGATAAAATTGCTGTGGCTATTACTTAGGATGCTTAGGAGAGACGTAAGAAAAAAAATTCAAAAGTTACATACTGCCGCTTTAAATGATTAAGTACGAATCTATAGGTTTTGCTGGATCCAGGATATGAGAGCAGGAAATTGGCAAACTGTGCTGAGTTTGCTGAGCTTATCATCAGGTAGAGGAATCAGTCTCCTGACTAAAAAAGAATTGAACGCCAGTAATGTTTCTTACAATCTGTTTCAGAGACAAAATTTCCAAGTTGCCCAGAAAAAGCAATGCACTCGTGATCATTGTAGAAAATTTAGGGAATGCTTACAGGACATGTGAAAACTCAAACTAGTCAGTTTATGAGAAGTGTTTAAACACTCCAGCAAACAGCAGCCAACTCATTAATCCTGGTAAAGCAGGAAAGGTATGTTTGAGTATGTTTGACATCAGACACACCCGTTCACATCCTATAATGAGTCACGCAATGTAAATACACACCTAAATCATTTTGGTTTAATGATTTTCTTTTTTTTTTTTTTTTAATCGTCTGTACAACTTTATGCAAGTGTATTAGAGGTTTCAGCAAATATCAATCATTTATTGTAATAAAATATAAAATGTTTTGAAATAGTGCTACATAGTGCACAGGCTATGTGGGTTTCTGTGTGTGAAAAGATTAAAGCAAAAAAAAACCTATATATTGAATAAATCTAAATATTAAATCAAACATATTTGACTTGTGATTGAATTTCTATATTATACCTGAAAGGGAAAAACTTCGGCATTGCGGTTAAATCTAAATATCTCGAGTGCCATTTGAAGAAGTATGTAAACAAGTCTTAGCTTGCATGTGAATATCAGAAATGTCTGTCTAAAACGTTTAATTTATGACTTTATGTTCGGAAACCTAACACTGACTGAGGACTGTAAATTCTTATGTGCTGGTAAAGGAACTCTTTATAGACCTTATAAGAGATCACTGGAATTAACTTGTGTCATAAACATCTCAAAGCATTCAATCTGACCATAAATAAGTCAAATGTGAAATTTGTTGTTCATTAATAACTTATAAATCAGTTCATTTCTGTTCTGTTTGTGCGATATTGCTTAATTAAAAAGGTGTAATCAATGGAAAATCCCTGAGGCAATTAACAGAGTAACACACGTATGCTGTTATATAGGAATGTAGTAAGTAGTGATTACATACATTTTATTTTTGGATTTGTATAAACCAAACATTTATCCACAAAAAATACAGGTTCTGTATGAGTATCATTTCTGTCTAACAGCACAGCTACCGGAAGTAGTTCAGGCTGTAACATGAACGTTATTGTTTCACATTGTATAACATTGTAACAAACGTTGTTTTTTCTATAGTAACAACTCGTATGGTGGACGCTCTATATAATCTAATACTAAATAAAAATGGATTTGAAAATATAGTTTAACGAAGTGGAATTTCTAATTGCTGCTGTAGATACATTTTTGGGAGACATTTCGAAGTTATGGAAAGTGTTTTACGGAAAAGTACAATCAAAGTTCTCCAGTTATGGAAAGTCTTCAGGGCTAAAGAGTTCATGCTTTCCAGGTTCTCTGTAAGGCCTTTTAATTATGCTGATTTGTCGCACCCTGATCCTTTCTTCTTTCCGTATCCGACTGATTCATCCTGACGCCCTATCTCTGGATGGAGTTCTCTTCAATTGGAGACCACTCTTTCCACATGAACAACCTAAAGATCCATAAAGTTACTGAGCAACTCAAGAACTATGAGGATGGATTTGGACTGTAATTATGAACAGTCTTCTACAATGGTTTAGGACTACGGTCTGCATGAACAGTTCTGGATTTAAGCACCTATCACTAAACAGCACACCTCAACAATGATAAAACTCTGATGTATTTGATGCCACCTGGGTTCCCTTTCAAGTCTGGTTCCTCTCAAGGTTCCTTTCCTTATACCATACCAAGGAGTTCTTGCTTGCCACTGTCGCCATCGACTCGTTAGGGACAAACTTATATGTACTAACATATACATTTAAATATTTTCAATATTTCTTTATGAAAATGTTACTTTGAAGGCAACAATTACGCTTATTTTTCTATAATTTTCATAAAACACCATGCTTGAGTATGTGGAGTATCTAATTATACAATTGTGTATGAGTTGTTAGAAATAGCGCATCGATATAAACCTGTGATTTGCCCTGCAATCGGAACTACTTTCAGAGCTGCTGCTATAGAAAATCCCTTCCACCGACCAATCAAGATCCAGGATTTAGGAGCGCCGTGCAAAGTGGCGTCTTCTGTGTTTTGCTTGATTCCGCCGTCGTGCTCGCAGAAGTGACGTAATAAGTGTCTCTTGCGTCACAACTGCGATCGGCGGCGGATCACCACTATTCTGAGCTTTTTGGTTGTTGTTGTTGTTGTTGTTGTTGTTGTTGATGATGATGATGATGGTGGTGGTGGAGGATGTAATGGTATTTTACCTGGAGATCTTTGCAACCTGACCGTGCCGTCTTTATGGATTCTGACGTCTCCTGGACCTTTGACAACCCTGGGTTGTTTGGAACTGGATAAATCCCGACAGCACTGATAGCACACCGCCCATGCCTGCTCCTCATTGATCGGCTGGTCGTACAGCGTTAGGATCTCCTCCAGCGAGAGATCATCTCCCTCTCCATCAGCATCCTCCTTCTCCATGGCGTGTGCCGCGGCATCCATCAGCTGCTCCGGCTTGGCGTCCGCTCGCCTCTCGCACATCCTCCTCTCATTTTATCCGTCTGTCTCACATCCTCCAGTCATCCTATCCATCCATCCTTTCATCCTTCTTTTCTTCCAGAGAGAGAGAGAGAGAGAGAGAGAAACACGCAAGTCTCTGCTGTTCCCCTGAACGCGTTTGTTTCTAACCAAGCTGGTCGGTATGCACTGCGCATGCGTGCTGTGCACTTCACACTTTTTTTTACGACGCCGCCCGAGCCGCACTGCGCATGCGTATCACTGAATAGCTTTATGGTGTTAAAGGTGGCCAGAGTGGCTTTCACCTATTACACAAACACGTTTTTGTTCATATTTTTCCCAAACTAATTAAACTGTAATTGTGTATTTTTTCCCTATAAAGCAGCTCCCAAGTCATTTTCTTATATATTATATTTTCAATACTGTCAACACTTACGCTTTGTTTTAACATTTGATGCAGAGAAAGTGTCAAAGCCTTTCTTTTACACTAATTCTACATACAGTGTTGAAATGAAAAGTCCAACCCAAACACAAATATTTATATGGTGATGTTTGTGCTGTCTTCTGGTATTCTGGTGCTAATTCGACAGTATTTCTGATGGAGGTGAGAAGATGGTGGTTATAAGTCATGATGATGTCACCGGGGGTAATGATTGACTGTTGGAGTTCAGTTATGACAGGTTTTTTTAATAGAAGATAAAATAATGTGAACATTCTCATACATAAGCAATTACAATCAGGTATAACACCTGGAAACAAAAAAAAACATTTGTTTCTCTTGTCACTCTCCATTATCCAGCAATGGTCATTGTCAAAAATTACAAATCCAGCATAAAAGTGGAAATAGCAAATGCTGGACTGAAAGCTGAAGTTTTTAAGAATCTTGGCTCAGCTGGTTAGCAATCCACATTTATTGCTATGGCTGGTTTTTAAGGGGTCCTACCCAGAGCTACTCATCCCCTTGGGTTAGTTTGAAGGCTATATGAATGATAGGAAGTGCTATTGTATTTTGTTTTGTAGAGTAATTACTGTAAATAGTTTGATGTGATGATAGGTAATAGTCATACAATTTAATATTCTATATTATATCTGTTTAAACAGTCAAATCCTCGAAAATGTATTGTAAATTTATTGCTAAGCTCAATTTTGATATTTAAATAATAAAAAATACATTGCAATAAATGCATGAAAGGCCA
Source organism: Silurus glanis (assembly GCA_014706435.1). NCBI lineage: Eukaryota > Metazoa > Chordata > Actinopteri > Siluriformes > Siluridae > Silurus > Silurus glanis. The sequence continues at coordinate 3,964,280 of JAAIIK010000023.1, forward strand.
ATTTGTGTGCCCTCGTTGTCAGTGTTATCAAAGGCAAATTTGCTGATCATACGCTCTTCAAAAGTCTGTTGCAATGTACATGACGGCGATATTAGCATGAAAGTTGGAGTTTGGAAGCTGGACTGTCTGAGAAAAGTGTACAGGTGATGAGGCAACAGAGCCAGGCAGGGTAAAGGAATAAAGTTTTACTGCAACCCATTTTTTATGTAGAAATGAAGGCAAGGGATAAATCCCACTGTACCATTATCATCATCGTAGGTCGTATAAGAAGCCATTAACCAAAATGAAAACAGACTGATACAAAATAGAAGTCGACTTGGTATTTCTGAACAAAGTTAATTTTGGACACAACTTGAGAAGAGCTCATGTAAATTACGGAGATTAATATAAATATGAATAATACGGTAAAATTATTGTACCACTTTATCATCCAATTACTTATAGTAATAGCACCTGTGCTTGAAGGATCTGTGTACATTAAATACCTTTCACTTTCTTTGTTTAAAAACCACAAACTATGGTACATAAACAGAAAGTAACAGTGATGCACCACCTATAATAGATACCAGGTGGAGTACTATTTGCGCAAGCAAATTAACAGTAGTATGTGGTTTAGCACATGAGTCCTATGTGTTTAATGAGTGATAAATCATTATGGATTAAGGTGGGGACTGTGGGTTGGGATGTTTTCACAATGTTTGCACAGCAAATGCGATTAGGTACAATTATTTGTATTCCCTTACAACAGATATAATAGATAATTAATTAGCAGGACAGTTAATGTATCATAAACAACCTTGATTTTCTGTTCTGAACCTAGATTCCTAACATCACTAAGAGATGCAGAGAAAGAATTTATGTATATGTGACAAGTAAGAAGCCCTTTTACCTTTTTATATACTGTACATATATATATATATATATATATATATATATATATATATATATATATAAATATATTTTATTTATTTATTTATTTATTTTTACTGTATTTGCTCAACAGTTTCTGTATATTTTACAGCCAATAGCCTTTATATTTATTTGCTGTACATACAGATATTTATCTGCACTTGCCAATTTGCACAATGCTAATATTTGCACTTCTGGTAGATGCTAAACTGCATTTTACTGATGTGTACCTGTACTGTGCAGCAGAGGTAACTCTGGTAATTCCTTTTTTAAGATTGTCCTCATAGTAATGTGGTTTTGACGACGGTGTAATTTCTTCTAATGTGTTTTTCTGCTGCTTCTCTAACTAAGAACTAAATGCGAACTAAGGATCGGTGATGATTTATATGTATACAGACACTCTCCACTTTATGAACATTCACTTCACGATCTTTCGCGGATACGAAAAACCTGTCCTCAAAGTGAATTTTCGCTAGCTAGGACTAGGGCGATTGAATTTTTTTAAGTGAATTTTGTTATTTATTAATTAAAAAAATAAATGTATTACCTAATACAAAATATTGTATACAGTATTTTGATTATTTAAATTTGTTTTAGTATATTTTATTGTTTATTTGATAGTATATACACATGTGTAGCGTTTTTATCTATCTATCTATCTATCTATCTATCTATCTATCTATCTATCTATCTATCTATCTATCTATCTATCTATCTATCTATCTATCTAT